>APFE030068485.1:59537-81858 GCA_000404065.3 Pinus taeda
ATAGGTTCAAGTTCCAAGATCTAACTGCCATGGACCAAAACAGTGATCACCAACATATACGCGCTTTTGTAATGTATAACCCGCGTGTATACGCGCCTTTGTCTAGATGAACCTGCGTATATGTCTTATTCTACTTTATGAGTGCCTGATCTGAGATCTGTTACCAGAGAGGGTTGCCATCAAGGACAACACCTGTGCCATAGCTCCAAACCTGTGCCATAATGCCAACAATTACAAGAGGGTTGACTTTGAAGTTTTGGCAAGTGACATTCATCCCATAGACCAAATATAAATGCACAAACAGGCTGGAGAGATGACATACTCCACCCTCACAAGTAAAGCCATGGTTTCCCACTAGCTACAAAATTTAGTAAACCAGTCCCTTCTACACTGGCAGCTTCACTTGCACCAATAGCTCCACCTATCACAGCATTGCCAGTAACAGTAGAGTATACAACAATATCAGATGCATCAGGAGAAAAGGTAGTATAATTAGTTAGAGCCATGGAAGAGATGTCAATTCAGGCTACAGAAATGAATAAACTGAAGGAAAATGTGGCAAGTTTAGAGACTGATTATAAACTTGCATAGATTATGCAAAAAGAAGAAACTCAAAAGGCTAACAGAATGAGTGAAAGGGTCAAAGCCTTGGAAAAGGATTTGACATTAGAGAAACCCCTTGGGAAAGCCAAGGAACTGTTATGGTCCAATATCATTGACTCAGTCAAGGATATTTGGCCGTCTATTCAAGTTATATTTTTAGCAAACATAACTGATAAAGATAGCTACATTAGATATTTAGAAAGTCAAGGAGGAATTGGGTGACATGCCAGAGGATGCCAATAGGCTCATCCATTTCCTCAACATCAAAAACAGATATGAGATTCAGGAGCTCAATATAGAAGACAGGACTAAAACCATTTTGGAAATAAGAAAGGTCATTTCCAAGAGAATCCTAATGCTGAACTTAGAAGAAAATTTCCATAACATGCAGGTGGCTATTGATAGATTCATGGCCAAATTCCAAATTTTTAGGGAGAAAGTATTGCCTAGTCCATTGGTCATCAACGATAAAATTATGACACAGCTGGAATATGATAACAGATTAAGGAAGTTGGCTAAGGAAAAAAACTAGTACTTCATCTATAAAACCAATGTCGATAGGTAAAGTTTTCTATAACACATTTGAGAACTTGTTTTTTCTCCACCATGAGATTAAACACTTATTCATCACAAAGCCCAATTTTTCCAAGTATACCAAGGCCGATGAGATATAATGAAGTTTGATGAATGTCAAATTACCTGAGGTAGAATGGTGGGAAAGCATGACTGATTTGCTGTGAGAAATTTACAGCAAAAAGTTAGTGCACAGTAAAAATAGAGCAGCCAAGTAATTGGATAAAAACAGGACAGTAGGGTCAAAGAGTATCAGGTGAAAGATCAAAATTGAGGAAGATTCCAGTGTGAAAAGACCACAA
Source organism: Pinus taeda (assembly GCA_000404065.3). Classification (NCBI taxonomy): domain Eukaryota; kingdom Viridiplantae; phylum Streptophyta; class Pinopsida; order Pinales; family Pinaceae; genus Pinus; species Pinus taeda. The sequence continues at coordinate 61,016 of APFE030068485.1, forward strand.
CTACAAGCCAACATAAAGGGCTACATATTCAACCATAAAAGCCAGCAGCACCACAATAAAAGGGACAACATGAAACAATGCAATAACTGTCTCTATCTTGTTGCAAGAAGATATTTGTATTTCCTAGATTAGATCTCAAGTTTGTGATATTTTCTAATAGTTTTTGTATAAATACTTCACCATTCGAAGTATGTAGAGTGGATTCTTAGACATTTCTATAGACCTTTTTGATCAAAGATTGTAATCTATTGTATCACTGATTAGACCAGCAAGCTGGATTAATGAATAAAGACAAGACATTTCACTGGATTCATGTGTAGAACGAAAATGTAGACAAGTATTTTCTCTTGTGTTGTTATTTTTCTTTAAAAGGTTTCCACAATATTTAATGTATATGAAATATGAATGCTATAATATGGAATGATATATTAGAATTTGCTTCATTGCACTCTGTTTTAACTATTATGCATTTTAATGCTTTCTGCAAGTTATCTAAATTAAGGAATTCTTAATTGCTCCTTAGTCTAGGTAGTCCCCCTCTTATCTATAGTAAAGGATTCTTAATTTCCCTTTACTCAAGATTAACCTCTGTTCCTCATCTTAATCTCAGTCTGAGAATTCTTAAGTTCTCTCTCACCCTGGTTAAGATTCATTTCACCCATCTGGCCCAAAGACCTACACTTTACTCTACTAGCTTGCCCTTTGAACACTCCCTTTAGTGAGTTAATTCCAGTTCTGCTGCCCCTCTTTGACTCCATAGCCCAATGGTCCAAAGACATTAGTCTATGCATTTGTTTTATAGATTCCACCATCCAACATTCAATACAAATCTAAACCCCCTGAACCTTCAGACTAGCCTAAAATCTGAGAAAATAAAGCTAAATCATATAGAGAGAGCCCTCTCTGAGTCATAGGTTGGCTAGATGATCTGATAATCACCCTATGAGTGACCTCAGTTAAAGATTTATTGAACAAAGGTATTACAGAATCATGTGCTGGTGTGTGTTCTGTGTTATTTAAGCAACAGATCGATCAGATTGCCAATACACAGACAATTAAATGGAAAGACAGCAGAGAAATACAATAAGAAAATACAAGAACACAATAAATTGATAAGGAGTTCACCCTATCCTCCAGGGCTACATCTCTGGTCTAGCTTTCAGTGGTGGCCTTATTTTATTGTCTCTTTAAGCAGAGAATTACAATGCAGGGACTCAAAGTGAGTTATCCTGAAGATGATTTGTTTAGCAGGGTGGTTCTTGGATTCCCCAAGCCACTGGAGTGCACAAACTCTTCTGCCTACTAGCTCTGTGACCTTATAGTATACAGTGGAGAGAGCCCAATGTGGTGCTCAATCCGGACAGATCCTCTCTAAGATGGCTTGAATCTCTCAAGCTCTCTGGTGCTCGATGTTGCCTTTGGTTGGCTTGGCTCTCTGTCTTCTGTTGCTTTTGCTTCACTGTCTTCCTTCTCTGTGTTCCATCCTCCTCTCAGGATTCTGGTCTCTCTATCTCTCGTCCTCCTCTCGGGATTCTCTCTTGACTGATTGACTTGACTGTGTATTATGTCTCTATTCATGGCTTTGAAACCATTCGTTCCCATGCCTATTTGTTTCCTCTTCTGCCTGTGTCGATTCACCTTCTGCAACTGCGCTCAGAGTTCCTTGGCTCGGTGTCATCATCAACTCGCAGGGAGTGGCCACATGTCCTCCTATAACTTGTGCCAGCGTGCTTCGTCGGTTTATTTCTTCGATTACATCGTGGAAGGAGTCTTCCTCCACCATGGCGGTTGTTATAGACATTTTTGGGCACTTCAACCCCAATCATAAATGACCATAAACTGAGGGCTCCTAAGTCCCTAAAAGTGTTGCTTCACTGCCTAAAGGAACAAGGTTAACTGATTACATCATCTCCCGAAAGTTCTCCACTGAAAACTCCTCATAAATGGTCAAAACAGGACGATACTGAAAGCTCAATGTAGAGGGTGCGATGCATATCACCTTCCCAATGTACAGGGTGCGATGCATACTGATTTTCTCCTCTGTAGGGTGCGATGGTCGGGAATGGAAAAATGGCAGAGACAAAAATGCGAGGTGGAAGATCATGGAATCTTCCAGAAGCTTCCCCTCTGACACTTGCCACTCCATTCTCGACCAGAGGTGAGTAAGAGATCATCATTCTCTAAGTGGAAGTAGGAACTATCAGAGATAAGACACTAATCAAGATCCCAAAAGATGACTCACCTCTCTGTAATCATCTATATATGGATCCCTCATCACAGAGATCTAGAGGCTGAAATTTTGTATCTTATAGAGAAGTGTTGTTGGTATTCTGGTGTACATTCACAGTGTTGGGTGATCTAGCTTTGTTTGAGGTGAAGAAGGGCTTCCTAGCTGGAGGATGACGCTAGGTCAGAGCACATAGTTGTAATCCTCTTGCTACTTTTCATCTGAATAAAGCTATTCTTGTTTCCTTCCATATTCTTGTGTACTTGTTTATATATGCATGTATATGGTTAATACATATCTGATCTTGTATTAGTTATGAATTTAGATCCTCGTTTCTTGCATAGTAGTATGTTGCTGTGATTCCACAGGTCCTTTTGAAGCTGGGCAGACAAAGAATAAGCGACGAAACTCTATCAAGAAGGAGAGGAAATCGAGCGCAAGACTCAGGTTGGCCCTCTTAGTTCTCCTCTCATCTCTTTTCATAAAAGGAAACAATTGTAGACTTTGATTGTTTGTTTCTAAGATAGCCACCCATCTTAGTGGGAATAGCAGCATCCAAGTGGACACTATTCCCGTATAACAAAATGGCGACTCCACTGGGGAGTGACTAGATTACTTGCTAGCTTATCTATTCTTGTTTCTTTTATAAACATACAGACAGAGCCTGAAGTCAAGCCAGCTAGCCTTCGAACTGCATTTGTCATACAAATGCAAAGTAGATCAATGTTGCTTCAGTCAATCTCTATGTTTTGTTTATGAATTAAATGATAGATCTGCAAGCAATCTAATTGCCCTAAGTGGTGGCTCTAGTAACCTCTTAGATCACCCCTGCATTTTACATACACTGATCTTTACTTATTCGGCCTAAACACCTAAACTAGATTGCAAACTATGAGTGAAATCTCGTTCAAAGTCTCGCACTGCTACCATCACACCCTGCCTTCAAGACAGCCTGTATGCATCGCACTTCCCGAGTGTAGTAGGTGCGTTGCATATTGAGTTCACTGTGTAACAGGTGCGATGGTCAGGGAGGATTAAATTTACCCTCCGACTGTGGATTTTTCCCACTTTTTTCAGTCTTATTCAAGAGTTTTGCTATCTTTAGTCAGTGTAATTCTGTGAAAACCCCCTTCTCTTGCATTATTTTGTGTCCTTAGTGCAAAGAACTATAAACGTTTTTATGTATTGTGCGTCGTTTTTTAGTTCTCTTTTGCAAAAAGTAGCATAGTCGAACTGTCGTCTCTAGATATGAAAGTGTCGTAGCTATTGTTTTCAGTTTTAGAAAGCAATTCCATTGTTCTAGATAGTCAATTATACAGTTACTGTTGCATAGGATTTGAATTATTAGTTTTAAAGTGTCGAAGAACAATTTCCATTTCAAAATCGCAAAGTGTCTCTCTTGCTTTCATTTCGTTTTGAAAAAGAATTTTGTTGAGTATTGTCGCTTTAAAAGTAATTCAGTTTTGCACATAGCTTTCTTAACGTCATTCACACATTAAGAGAGCTGAAAACAAATACATGCATGTGCAATTGCATTTTTGATGGCTTGGCTTGATATAGGACTGTGCATTTAGCATGTGCTCTATGCTCTACGAAGAAAAGACGCTTGACTTTCTTCCCTTTAGTAGCTAGGATTTTCATTGCTGAAAGAAGATAAAACGTTTGTTTATCATCTTAGACTGCATTTTAGGAATTATACATACATCACGTGGTGAACCTAAAAGGCAAACTATTAAGAAAGATCAACTTAAAATAAATCCAATGAATCTAACAATGCTTTGGAACTTAACGCACAACATCTAGAAGTCTAGGCTAGAGATGTATTCCAGCGTCGTAAAGCCTGGTAACTGTTGCTTTTAGTGCTTGTTGGGTGATTCCTCCACTCTGAGATGGAAAGTGCCAGTACGGACTTGTGCTCCCACGTACCATCAAGTATATATTGGGAGATCACAATAGGCTGCATCCTTTATCTGTAGGAAGCTGTGTCGGCTGCCCTATCGATCGTAATGCACCGAACACAGCATTCGGGAAGATTGACTGCCATACTGTAAAAAGTATTCTACAGTTTTACGATTGGTTTGGTAATCTTCTTTGCCTAGATCTCCAGAGAAGTCCATTTGTCTCCTTTTTAAACTCCTTAAAGGAAAAGGTTCTCTGAGCACTTGTCACTTCAGGCTCAATAAAAATCGAAGGCGACTACAATCATCTTTTGTTTTTTCTCGACTCTTTAAAATTGAAAAAACAAGTTGTGTCATTTAATTAGAAAAACATTTTCCCCTTTATTTTGAGTTGATCAAGTAATCCACAATCGTGGAAGAAGGTCAATCAAAACCCCGTCGTTCGTGGAGACTTACGAGTCAACCTTCGTTGACTCCGGAAGTGAAACCATTCCGGACGAAGCGAACTCGTTTAATTGGATCGAAGTCCCCTAGGTTGGTTGGAGCAAGCACTCCAACATCCTCAGAGACTTTGGTTACTCCGAAAATTTCTGGAATCCCTGTCTCTACAGAAGGAATTCCGCAATAGCAAAAGGACATTACAACTAATCCTAGTATAACGGTTAACACTTCTATTCCTGAACCGGCTATGTCTACAGCCGATTCGGAAGGTGTTACTCCCCAACCGTCTGCTACTACAGAACTTACATCTCCTTCGGCACCAGAAATATTTTACGGACCTGACGGTCTACCTCTTCCTCCTGGATTGATTTCCATAGAAGAGATTGTGGAAGATCCTCCATCTAGCACTCCAACACAACTTAGAGCTGGGATCGCCCTATATCCTTCTTCATCAGAGAATATTCACCCACCGTTGGAAGTTCCTGAAGAATTGCTGAGGAATCTCTTGGATAGGCTTAATATGTCTGAACAATCATCAACATCAAGGACTGTGTGACTCGACACAGCAACAGTAGAAGCTCCTTCTGCTATTTCGACAATGTTTGTCGGCGTGCCATCTGTCCCAACCAGCTTTCAATCGCTGGATGGAGTCCATCATGGGACTATTTTGATAGTATGGACTGTTCCCATTTGTTTGTCCGGAATTATATCTGGAATCTCTTAAGTTGAGTCTCAACAAATTGATCCGTCACAAGGTCAATTTGGGCAAACTGGTCCCCAAAGGCAAATTATTCCTTTGAGTACTGAATTATCGTCGTATGGAGGGCCATATACCCTTTCATTCTCTTCCTCGGAAGGACAACCATGCGTGAGTTCACAACAGAATTTGGGTTATGTTGGAATCACAACTGGCGGTTGGGTACCGGTCTTGTCTTAACAACCAAGAGTTGTATGCTCAATACAACAAAGTTCACCTATGACAAACATTCCCACTACGCCGGCTATTGTGGCAGTATCGCAAGTACAAGTGTCACCAATTGTATGCCAACCTCAAGTTTTGCAGGTCGCCATACAACAATCTCTTGCACCTCCGACACAACCATAATCACCCACTAGTGGAATGGCACAGGTTCAAACGGGGAACACCAATCCCCATCTTGGTCAAACAGTCAGTGCTAGACAACAGCCCATGGCTTCACAACCATGGCTGGTGCAATACCAACAACTGCAATTCCAGCAGGCTTACCAAGGATATGAGCAACAAGTCTTTGTAAGTTATGGGCAGCAGTATCAACCATATCATAATGGTTATGCCCATCAACCTTACCAAAGTTACCAACATCAAATGCATTATGCTGGTATGCAAAGACCAACTACTCAAAGGATTCCATCTTATCCTGGGTATGCTCAACCAAGCCTACATCAACAGTTGCCTTTCGTGGCAACTCTAGAGTTACCAGATCTAAGTCGACTAACGAACAATCCAATTGCCTACGCCCCTTCTTGGTCAGTGATTCTGCATAAACTTCCATCGGATATTCCTAAATTTAATGGAAATCTAGGCGAAGACCCATCGAATCATGTGATGACCTTTCATCCATGGTGTTCGTCAAACACTCTCAATGATGATTTGTTTCGGCTTCACCTCTTTTAGCGCACGTTAACTGGTCTGGTAGCAAAGTGGTATATCGAACTGCCTAGAGCTTTGTTTGATAACTTCATTACCCTAGCCACAACTGTTTTAACCCATTTTCAGTTACCTATCAGGTACAAAACAGGAACTGAGCCGCTTACCAATTTCAAAGAAATGACAGCCATTCACATATCCGATCATATTCATGAGTGGCAACATCATCGTAGAATGGTAAAAACATGTGTTCCTGATCAGCTATTGGCTGAATGGTTTATTAAGTCACTGTTACCCACTATTACAGAAGATGTGGCAAAGGGGGGAGTCGTCACTGAAGAGCAATTTATTGCTTGTGTAGAATATCTAGACTTGTTCTATACTCAGTCTGGCACACTCTACCATAAAAGCCCTGATGCTCCTAGACTAGAATTCTCCATTCCTCCACCTCCTAAATCAAACAAAGACTCTCATGCCAGCGATGGTGTGATAGGTATAACAAGCACTAAAACCACAAATGCTACATCGAAAAAGGCCCGCATAGTTTCGAATCAAGATGCAAATGAAGAACTTCTAGCCTTGGAAGTAAATTCCATGTCAACAGACAAAGGCAAAGAAACCAAGTAGCCAGTAGGAAAGAAGAAAAAACAAGGGAAGAAGAAAAACCAGGGAGATTCATCTCCTAGAAAATCTTCTGCAAACCCTTCTAGGAATGTGAAACCAAAAACTCCATGTCATATATGTGACAAGGATCACTTGACACGAGATTGTCCATATAAAGAAGAACTTAGAAAATATTTCAAAAGTTCAAAAACCTTGGCTGTACTGACGGATCTATTTCCAAACCCAAGAACAAATCTGGTTGCTAGCGAAAATGCTTCCTAGTCCCAAGTGCTAATATTTTCAGTCTCGAAGCAACTGAATGATGCTATAATAACGACAAGGAGTAAAGATTACGAGAATCCACAGATGTTGAAAAACAAGGATAATGATCAACCTAGTAGTTCAACAATGACTTCAACAAAAGTCGTGCCACCCATCGTTCCTGAATTAACAATAAAACCTCCAAAGGGAGTAGTACACAAATTGACATTTAATCCGCGTGCTCGAGCAGCACAACACTATAATATAGTGGAGGATTTAGCTCAATCACCATCCGCGATGTCGACTCTTGAAGTACTGCAAAATTGCCCCTCCCAAAAGCAGGATTTATTATCAGCAATAGGTGGGATTGACCCAACAGATTCCAATCTTGTATCTTTTAATCATAAAGGATACGACCCTCAGTTACCAGTTCAACTGGCTTTCCTCATTCAAGTGAAAGCCCTCAACAAAACTGTTCATAGAACAATTATTGATGAGGGGGCATCAACATGTATCATGTCGATGAGTTGCTAGAAAACTCTGGGGTATCCGTCTTTGTCACGATCATCAACAACATTGAAAGCATTTGATGGACGAACATACACCCTTTATGGGATACTAAGTAACTTGCAAGTTGAACTGGGGGGAAAAACAGTAGAAATTGATGTTGAAGTCATCGACGGGAATCTTGATTACAACATCCTATTGGGAAGACCCTGGATATATCCCATGGCAGCTATTGTGTCGACCTACTTTAGGAAAATTGCATTTCCTTCCCAAGGAGGAATTACAATCACCGACCAACAAACTTTTCTCCCCAATAGTTTGCAAGTTACGGGAAGCATTCCGATGATCCATGGAAGCCCTAGCATGCTTCATAATATCAGAGTAGGCCTACTAAAAGACCCTACGTTAATGGGAACTTTTACCCTACCGTCTCCTACGGATATGGCGGAAGTGGCTAATGTAGGAACCTGCAATAGGATATCTTCCATTCAAAGGATGTCAGAAAACGATGTTAAAATGGATCATTCGCAGGTTTTGCAGCTAACCCTGCTGGAAATATTATAGAAATCAATGTTCTCAGCATGGGAGGCAAACCAGCATCAACGCTCATCAAGCGTTTGGATAAATAGGTCTAAGGAATATGGCACCCCTTCAGATCCTTAGTCACAAGAACACTCTACAGACAGAGGAATCATTCAATCGATGATGATTGACGGGGCACCATGGGAAGATTACCACCATCGTTCCCATATTCCGACTTGGAAAGAAGATAATTCTGACGACCTACACCATCCCTCAGTATTTGACTTTATAATTAATATTGTAAGCACAGTGGATTCTGAGAGAAACCTATCCAATATCAAAGAGACTATTGCCATAAACATCTCGACCAAAACAGATGTTGTAGAGAACATTCATGTTGGAAAATCTTGTTCTTCTTTCGAACTGGAAATATATAGCACTCTCTTTCGCGAGTTTAGAGATGTCTTTGCTTGGTCATATGATGAAATGCCAGGTATCGACTCGAGCATAGTTGAACACGAAATTAAGATGTATCCAGATGACAAACCGGTACGACAGTGGCTAAAGTAGGTGCACCCCAAGAAAGTCATTGCCATCAAGGCGGAAGTTGAGAAACTCCTCCATGCTGGTTTCATTTACCCCATTCCTCTAACTGATTGGGTATCGAATATTATTCCTGTGATGAAAAAACAAGGAACGATTAGAGTGTGTGTTGATTACAGGGATGTAAATCAAGCTTGTCTGAAAGACAACTACCCTACACCCTTTATCGACCAGATAATTGATGAATGCGCCGGATTCAAAATCTTTTCATTCATGGATGGATTTTCTAGGTATAATCAAATAAATATCCACCCATAAGACCAGTCAAATACTGCATTCATTTTTCTGTGGGGCACATTCGCATATCGCAAGCTACCCTTTGGTTTGAATAACGCAGGGGAAACTTTTCAGAGAGCAATGAACTATGCTTTCCATGACATCAAAAACATCGTTCAACCTTATCTCGATGATCTCCCAGCTCATTCGTCAAAGCGAACCGATCATCCGCGCCATTTGAGAGTAATATTTCTATGTTGCCGACACTACAAGATAAGACTCAATCTGCACAAATGTGTGTTTTGTGTCAGTTCTGGTCGTTTACTTGGCTTTGTTGTCTCAAAGGATGGGATTTGTCTCGACCCTTGCAAGGTTCAGGCAATCATCGATTTTCCTCCACCTTCAAGCCTGCTTCAGATTCAGAAACTCCAAGGGAAAGCAAATTTCCTCAGGAGGTTCATTCCAAATTACGTCGAATTAGCTAAAGGTTATACTCGTCTTTTGAAAAAGGATGTACCCTTTGTTTGGGACCAAGTCGTGCAAGCCTCCTTTTATGCTTTAAAGAAATCTTTAATACAAGCGTCATTAATGTATGCTCCTGATTATCAAAAAGGCTTTAACCTGTATCTGGCTGCAGCAGATACAACCATAGCAATGGTTTTAGTTCAAGAAGACAATGGAATTGAATATCCTATATATTATTTAAGATGAAACTTAAATGATACGGAAATGAAATACTCCTACATTGAAAAGCTCACCCTCGCAGTTGTTCAAGCAATACAAAGATTTCGACACTACGTCCTCTTCAAGAAAACTACCATTTTATCAGATTGCAACCCCATGACTTATATATTGTCACGACAGTTGCTGGGGGGCAAGTATTCAAAATGGATAGCAATTCTACAAGAGTTTGATTTGGAATTCAAAAAATCCAAATCAAAGAAAGCCCTGATATTCGTGAAGTTACTATGCGATCTCCCATCGTCGTCCAACGATGCAACATCAAAAGAAGCAATCGTGGATGAAGATTTGTTTATGATATCTTCAAGCGATTTGTGGTACGGAGATATAATCATTTATCTCTAGACACAAACATATAGGTCTAATACCTCACGCTCTGAACAACGACGTAGTCGATTCCAAGCAAAAGACTATGTGATCGTTGGTGATACTCTTTACTGTTGTGGTATCGATACAGTTCTGCGGAGGTGCCTCACCCTTGAGGAGGCCAAAAAAGTCCTGAATGATTGTCATTCAGGCGCATGTGGGGGGCATCAATCCGGTTATGCTACGATGCAAAAACTTTTACGAGCAGGATACTTCTGGGCAACAATGTTCAAAGATTGCATAACCGTAGTTAGAAGTTCTCATGCTTGCCAAATTTTCGATAGCAAAACCAGAAGACCACCCGCACCGCTACAACCAGTAGTAGCTGTTGGTCCTTTTGCCAAATGGGGCATAGATTTCATGACATGTAACCCCACCTCGACCAGGGGGCATGGGTACATAATAATCGTAGTGGACTATTTTACCAAATGGGTCGAGGCGATGCCTACATTAAACAACAGCAGTGAAACGACTGCCCTTTTCTTTTTCAATCACATAGTCTCCAGATTTGGTGTTCCACAGGCCATAGTCATAGATCATGGATCACATTTTCGCAATCACATGATGGTTGAGTTGGCTGCCAAATTAGGACTGTCCCACGACAGCTCTACTCCGTACTATCCGCAAGCTAACAGACAGGTTGAAGCAATCAAAAAAGTCCTAAAGCGCATGCTGCAAAGGATGATCGGAGTCCAAAAACGGGATTGGCACCTAATGTACTCGGCCTTGTGGGCATATCGGACATCGGTAAGAAATGCAACCGGATTCACACCTTTTCAATTAGTGTATGGCCTGGAAGCAATCTTACCAGTTCAATGTGAAATCTCATCCCTCAAACTCGCATTCGACCTTCTCCCTTGAACCTCAAAAGAAGAGGCTCATTTATTGGAACTAATCCATTTGGATGAAACCCATCGTGATGCATCTTTGGCTAACGAGGCTCATAAGAAACGAGTCAAAGCACAGTTCGACAAGAATGTCAAACCTCGCGCCTTCTCAGAGGGTGACCTGGTTTTACTTTATGACCAAGAATCCGATAAACTGGGAGAAGGGAAATTAAAATCGTTATGAATGGGTCCCTATATTGTTAAACGAGTATTAGCAAAAGGAGCCTACGAGTTGATGGACTATGATGGGATTCCACTGGCGCAACCTCGCAACGGGTTGTACCTTAAGCGTTACTATGCTTGATTTCGCATAGTAATCTTCGTGCTTTAGTTACATTTTTGTTTTCACCAAGAGCATTTAATTTGGTTGAGTAATCCACTTTTTGCATTTGTTACAGATGTCGAACCTACTGGAATCATTCGTTGGATATGCCGACGGAGCAAGTCATAGTTCGCGAAATCTGTCTTCTGCGGCATGGGCCATTTTCAATCCCAACGGCGAGTTAGTAAGTTTTAGAGGAGTGTGTATTGGTCGGTCTATGAACAATATCACTGAGTACAACGCATTGATAGAACTCCTTTTTGATGCCATCACACATGGTATATGCCGACTTATCGTCAGGCTAGACTCACAGCTTGTCATTCTACAACTCACCAGCATCTATGTTGTACGAAATCCAGCTATCTATCGCATGTTCCTAAGGGTCAAAATTTTGGAAAGATAGTTTGATTTCATCCAATACCAACATATTTCCAGAAGTTTAAACACATTAACAGAATCATTGGAAAATTATGTGTTAGATAGGCATTTGTGACATTTATAAAAAGAAGCATCACATCAATATATGCAACAAGATTATGTAACTGAACCAAAATAAAGCTCCGAAAATAAAAAATATATTCCGTAACTGTTTATAGTCTGTACATAATTTTATGTAACCAAGAAAAAATTGGTCAAATGACCCAAAACTCAAAAATTCTAGGGGGGCACCCTAGCCTAATGATGTTGGTGATAAGAAGTCACCGCCTGTGTAATCATGCGTAAGAGCCTAGTCCATCGACTCGACACTCCAATGGTATATCACTGCAACTGCAAAGGCATCTCATCGATCCTCACATGCGGGATACCAAGGGTAAGACCCTCAATCTGGTCCTGTAGTGCCGAAAGAGTCTCGGCCACATCAAGGTCGCAAAGGATAGCCCTCCCAACAGCTTCTCCTATCGGAGCGGCCGCTGGGTCTCTACGACGTACTGCTGGTCTAGCTGGGCCAACATCTACATGAGCACATGAGTTTTGATTAGTCTTGATCATAAGAATATAAGAACATTATAAACAACAATGAATAAAGATACGGTCAAAGGAAAATTACCCATGGCACCCCACTGCTCTCCAGTCGGCAGCACAAAATCCGGATCACCTCGGAAATCCATACCAGCATATGGGAACCTGGCATAAACCATCTCCTGATGGCCAAACCACTTGAAGAAGGTCTCAGAAAAAGAAATCTTGGGCTGACCAGCGTGCCGAGCCATGAGATCGACGCATCTCTGCATCCATGGTTCGATCGGTGGAGGTAGGCCAAATGATATATACCGTGGCTGCATCAGTGGGATTCGCTCCAAGATGAAAGCAGTCAAAATAGAACCATAACCAAAGTTCTTGGATCTGCTTCTCTTCACCTTGGTTAATTGTTCCTTCATCACAGAAAGTACTGCATCACACCAATTGAACACCTTCGGTTCAAGGAATTCCAAAGCATACTGCATATAAGATCTGTTGGCTATATGAAGGGCAGAACTACCAGCTAGTCTAGCAAAAGTAAACAGGATGGTCCACATGAGCCGGTTAGTGACATCTCGGATGTTGATCTTGCCATCCTCAATCGGTTGAGATCCCTCTCTGTAATGCCGATGAATGTACTCCCTCACAGACTCACCCCCATGGGCAGAGCCTAATAATGAGAGAGGGGCACCATGCCTTGATAAACCGGTCAGAAAATAGATGTCCACCACTATCAAGGGGATCGATTTACCCCTAATCTGGAATACCTGGTTGATAGGATCCTAGGCATTGAGGAAATACTGCAACAAACTGATTTGTTGCCTCATGCTAGAGATACGGAAAAACTTCAGTGAGCCATAGTTCCCTAATGCAGCTACTATGCCCGGATCATGTAAAGCAATAGTGTCCTCTTCTTCATGCGCGTGTTCTCGCCATGTGACAACTATTTTGCTTCGATGAATCTCTGAAAAACAAAAAAGGGAAGAGTCAAGATCTTCATTTGGTGAAAATAGGCAAAAAATTCATGAGGAAACTATGCAAAAATTTTCCTCCCCGCGCCCATCGCACCCCAGCAAGTGTACTAGGAGTGATGCATACTGACTAGTCAGTGGAGATATCAGTATGCATCACACCTTTCGACTAAGGAAGGGTGCAATGATCCTAGGGCGAGTTCTTCAAACCCAAGGGGCTCAGAAGGACAAGGAAATAAGCTCAAAATCCAAAATGAAAGGCATGTAATGAAAGAGCATAAGTTTAGCTCTTACCTGGTTTGAACGGTGTTGAGAATCATCCACAGAATCTCTCAGAATCCGTTGGTGAAAATCAGGGGGAAAAAGTGATCTGAATTTGAAACTACTTGAAAAAAGGTTTGCAAGGTATTCAATTCAGTATTAAACATGTTTAAAACATTCCCATGTCTTGCAGTAAAGAAACAAATGAAGTCTTCAGCTGTTCATGATTCATTCAAGCATAGCAGAAATATTTCCTTTTACTGTTTAACACATGAAAACGAATTTGTTCTGCAAAATAAATCAACCACAGATGCAAAAGAATTTGATGAAGCAGTTCACCCCTCCTGGGCTACATCTGCTGGGTCTAAGGCTCCCAAATGGGTCAGCCCTCGTTTTGATTAAATGCTCAAAATGAGATTACAGATGGATAGAAGTCTCTACAGGTGAAATAGACTGTAAATTCAGATTCAGAACACATGAATCCTTCAGGATTGACTACTGGTTCACCTCCAATGGATACCTGCAACCTGAAACAGTTCTCACAATACTAGGCCCTAGTGGCTCTTTGAACTTCCACGGCTCCAAAACCTATGTAAATGACCTTTGATGGCTAAAAGACCTCTGCCAATGGCTTCAAAATGTCCAAAATACCCAAAGTCAAAAACAAATTCGTCCAAAACGGACTTTCCTAGCCAAAGTTATGGCCATTTAATGAAAACTGCCAGTTTCCCCTAAAATGACTCCAGCTAACTTTAGTGGAGCTCCGCCAATTATGCTGGGACCACCAAATTTGGCACTCCGCCAAAAAATCCGCCAACTAAAACTTAACTGCCCACTAAATCTACATGTGACCACGTTGGTTGGCTCGACGGTTTTCCTTGGAATTCGCGCTGGCTGTTTGGTTATGGCCCCTAGTTCACGGGGCATGGTCATATGAATGGGAGGGCTGGCCCTTAGGGGCTAACCCCCAAACTTTTTCCGCCCTGCAAGTTTTAAACTTCAAATGCTAAAGTTTCCGTTAACTCTTCAATCATATGGCCGTGGTGTAACGGTAAAGCCTTGGAGTGATTGAATGGAGGTTAGGGGTTCGATTCTCAACCCCTCCAACCAATTTTAAACAAATGCGCCCATACTTGCCTATGTCAGCTTGGGGCCACGTGGCGGCCTCTGATTGGCCCGTCCCATGGAATATTCCAACAGAATATTCTGTGGAATATCCTTTTTTTAATTGTTTTTGAAAATTCAAAAATTAAGGTCATTGGGCAATTGTGTTTTTGCCATAACTTTCACATACGGCGACCATTTTTCGAACCATTTGCGGAACTAGAATCGGGAGGATGAGCTCTATCCAGTCGTTTAGGTTCGAACCAATTCCAAGAACTTTCATTTTTGAGCATTTGTCGACACTTGGGACATGAGCCCCTGATCACGCCTCCCCATTGGGAAAATTTTGGACCCCAAAAGCCTTCAACTACCTGTTAAAGAGGTGAGGGTACAACGTCCTCACTCTGTCCACCTCCATCCACTTTTCCTTGTTCGGTTTGCTGCCTTTGAGACCAACTCGAACATAATCTACATTGCCCCTCCTTGAAGTGCGTGTCCTTCTGTCAAGGATTATATCTTCTTTCAGCTCATCTAAATATTCTGGTGAGAAATATTCTATAGATGGCAGCTGAACAACGCTTTCATGATCAGCGATCAAAGGAGGTTCATACAAACGTAAGTTCTCCACATTAACAACAGAATACATTTGCATGTAGGAAGGCAAATCTAATTGAAAAGAATTATTTCCAACCTTCTTGAGGATTTTGAATGGACCATAACGAATAGGCTTCAACTTTTTACCTTCTCCTTGCATCCTTTCCTTACTAATGTACAGCCATACCTCATCCCCTTCTTGAAATTTGTGATCGACTCTATGCTTGTCGTGTCTTTTCTTGTACTTGCCTTGACTTTTCTCAAGATGTTCTTGAATTCGCTGATGTATTTGCTGAATTCTTTCAATGAATGAACGAGCTTTGTCAACATCACTATGTCCCTCAATGGCAACATCTTTCTCAAGAATGAAATCAAGAGGCGATTTTGGCAAGTAACCAAAACAAGCTTCAAACGGTGAGGTGTTTATGGAAGAGTGCTTGGCACGATTGTAAGCATGTTGTATGTAATGCAAATGTTCATCCCAAAGCTTGGGATGCTTGCTGCAATATCCTCTCAAGAGGTGCACAATGGTTCTGTTTACAACTTCAGTTTGTCCATCTGTTTGCGGATGGAAGGCAATACTTTTCTTCAACTTTGTGTCCATCATCTCCCATAGGTTGGACCAAAACTTCCCCACAAATCTGGAATCCCTGTCACTAATAATGGAAGTAGGCAAACCAAAGTGAATCCATACATGATGAAAAAATAATTCAGCAGTTTGTTCAGTAGTTATAGTTTTCTTATAAGGCATAAGTATACACATTTTGCTAAAACGATCAACTACTACATATAAATAATCACGGTGCTTTCTAGATTTTGGCAAACCTCCTACAAAATCCATAGAGATGCTCTCCCATGGTCTAGAAGGTACCGGTAAAGGAGTATACAAGCCAAGATTCCTATTACTAGGCTTGTTGGTAGCACATAATGAACAACCTCTTATGAACCTTGAAACAAAATCTACCATGCGAGGCCAATAGTAATACCTCTGTAGATGTGCAACTGTTTTGCTTACACCAAAATGGCCAGCAATAAGAGAAGAATGAGCTTCTCTTTCAAAGATTCAAAAGCTTTTTTGTTGCTTGCCTCCCCATTGGAAAGCACACTTCACACTTGTCACTGCATGCATAGGAGCTGCTATAGAAGAGAAGTTAGAGATGAACTTCCTCCAATATTGAGTTGCACCCAAAAAACTTCTTACCTCTGTTATGGATTTGGGAGTAGGCCACTTCACGATAGCCTCAATCTTAGCAGGATCAATCCTCAAAGCACCTCCTCCTACTATGTGTCCCAAATAAACCAGAGAAGTCTTTCCAAATTCACACTTTGACATTTTAAGAATTAACTGATTCTTCTTCAACATCAAGTACTTTGCTAACATGCATGATTAAAACAAAGTAATCAACCCTTCAAGTTAATCAATCATACATGTTTAAAGTACAAGGAAATCATCATGATCCCTATGCTCATGCATATCATTCTCATGCATGCATTTCATCTTTCAACTTTCTCTTAAGTACAATCAAAAGTACAATATCCTTGATCACTTGTACATGTACTTGCGTCAATATTTTTGTCCTCAAGCTGCATGTGCTTTGGACGACTTGTTGGATGCAAGGTCCAACAATGAGAAACATGATGTCCCTTCTTTTGACAAAATTTGCAACTTTCAAGCACTTTCTGAGAAAGTTTTCTTTGCCTCATCTTCTTCATGTGTGCTTTCTTTCTCAACCAGCATCTTGAAGCAACATGGTTAAATCCACCACAAAATGTGCAACAAAACTTCCTCTTTTGCTGCATAGAATGTCCATCCTTTTTGTCTTTGAGAAACTATGAACTAGTAGAAGAGACAACTTTCCTTTTCAGACTTTCATCACTGTACTTGTCTTGAAAATTGTTTACATTTGCATGCTCGCCATAAGTGACATGTTTACCCTCTACTTGTTGCAATGATGGCTTAAAACAATGGCAATCATTCTTAAAGAAATTTTGGCATATATTCATTTGAGAACTTGGGATAAAGGTTCTTTTAAAATTTGCATCACATGCATTCAAAGATTTGAATTCTTCACCATTAAATTGTTCATATCCAAGACCAACATTCTTGGGTCGCTCCACAACTGAAATAGGTTCAACCATGCCTTGTGCATGCTTGCTCAAACCTTTGCCTTCTTGATAGCCCATCTTAAACATTAATTTGGACCCCATACCTCTTGTATGTTTCTCAAAAGAACCAACACACTTTTCAATTAAGGAAATTGAAGACAAGTTTGAATGATTTACCTCATCCTCATGCATTTTCTTGGACGAAGCTTCTTGAGCTTGAAGGAGTTGTTTCTCCATGTCATGCAGTCTTTGAAGAATTATTTCCTTCTCATCTTTCATAGCCAACAATTGTGCATGAAGCTTAACACTTTCCCTTTGATCCTCAATGAGAATCTGCACCATGGCCTTCACCTTTAGGAACTCATTCTTCATGTCATCATTGAAGAATTTTGTGAAGGGGAAACCTTCACTTGTGGAAGAAATTGACATTATGTAAATGGTCAATTAAACAAAAGAAACTTCCAAATAAGAGTTCTCAAAGCTTTCAATCAAATGACAAGCTTTTCCAATTGTCAAACAAAAACCCTTTCTTATTCAAGCAACCTGGTAAGCATCAACACTTGCAAGACAGTTAGAAGATCTTTGCACAAAAACAATCAAAAGACAACTACACCAGAGATTGACTGAAAGAGCATTTATCTACTTTGCAATTGTATAACAAGAGCATTTTGAAGGCTTCCTGGCTCGTTTCAGGCTTTGTCTATAGCTTATTTGACTGCTTTTGATACAAAGAAACAACAACATAGCTCTGATACCATCTTGATCTGAATTTGAAACTACTTGAAAAAAGGTTTGCAAGGTATTCAATTCAGTATTAAACATGTTTAAAACATTCCCATGTCTTGCAGTAAAGAAACAAATGAAGTTTTTAGCTGTTCATGATCCATTCAAGCATAGCAAAAATATTTCCTTTTACTGTTTAACACATCAAAACAAATTTGTTCTGCAAAATAAATCAACCACAGATGCAAAAGAATTTGATGAAGCAGTTCACCCCTCCTGGGCTACGTCTGCTGGGTCCAAGGCTCCCAAATGGGTCAACCCTCGTTTTGATTAAATGCTAAAAATGAGATTACAGCTGGATAGAAGTCTCTATAGGTGAAATAGACTGTAAATTCAGATTCAGAACACATGAATCCTTCAGGATTGATTGCTGGTTCACCTCCAATGGATACCTGCAACCTGAAACAGTTCTCACAATACTGGGCCCTAGTGGCTCTTTGAACTTCCACGGCTCCAAAACTTGTGTAAATGACCTCTGAAGGCTGAAAGACCTCTTCCAATGGCTTCAAAACGTCCAAAATACCCAAAATCAAAAACAAATTCGTCCAAAACGGACTTTCCTAGCCAAAGTTATGGCCATTTAATGAAAACTGCTAGTTTCCCCTAAAATGACTCCAGCTAACTTTAGTGGAGCTCCACCAATTATGGCGGGACCGCCAAATTTGGCGCTCCGCCAAAAAATCCGCCAACTGAAACTTAACTGCCCACCAAATCCGCATGTGACCACGTTGGTTGGCTCGGAGGTTTTCCTTGGAATTCGCGCTGGCTGTTTGGTTATGGCCCTTGGTTCACGGGGCGTGGTCATATGAATGGGAGGGCTGGCCCTTAGGGGCTAACCCCCAAAATTTTTCCGCCCTGCGAGTTTTAAACTTCAAATGCTAAAGTTTCTGTTAACTCTTCAATCATATGGCCATGGTGTAACGGTAAAGCCTTGGAGTGATTGAATGGAGGTCAAGGGTTCGATTCTCAACCCCTCCAACCAATTTTAAACAAACGCGCCCATACTTGCCTATGTCAGCTTGGGGCCACGTGGTGGCCTCCTGGCTTGCCACGTGGCAGCCTCTGATTGGCCCATCCCAACGGAATATTCCATGGAATATTCTTTTTAAAATTTTTTTTGAAAATTCAAAAATTAAGGTCATTTGGCAATTTTGTTTTTGCCATAACTTTCACATACGGCGACCATTTTTCGAACCGTTTGCGGTGCTGGAATTGGGAGGAAGAGCTCTATCCGGTTGTTTAGGTTGAAACCAATTCCAAGCACTTTTCATTTTTGAGCATTTTTCGACACTTGGGACATGAGCCCCTGATCAAAAAGCACCTCCAAAGCTCCAACAAACCAAATTCAAATGAAATGGTAAAATGAGAGGTAAAAGTCACTTTTAATTTACTATGCACGTAATTCAAGTAAAATATTAGTGTTTTTAACTCATTTATCAAGCATATGTCTTCATTTCTAACCGGTTTGATGAAGCAAATGAATAGGTAGTACAATCTTTGAAAGAACGAAATGCTAATTGTAAATCGAAAAAACTCAATGACCATCATGGCGAGCAATGTTGTCGCAGAGTTCAAGCTCGTTAAAAAATAAAATCTCCACGAGCAGTTTTAGTGCATAGTTCAATCTCGTTAAAAAATAAACATAAGTCATGAGCAAGTGTTTCCCCCAGCGTTTAATCTCATTAAAAAATGAACCGGTAAATAACCATTGTGAATGCCTTATGACCAGATTTTGAGCCTTGGTCATGTTCTCGCCATCACCTCCACTTTTGTTTTTAGCCAATCATTCACCCCCATATGATTTGTTTACCCCTTTGAGGAACACCTGCAAAGAGTGATTCTGCTAGCCATCCTTGTGACACTACCGTGATTGGAAAATTCTAAATCTTACCTGGAATTAGTTTGCTACCTGAAGCCATCACTCATTCCTCGAAAATGAGTCTTCTCTAAGCTCTTTTCACCTGACTTGTAAAATATGAAAAGATTGCCGAGCAATTGGCTCTCCAGCTCGTTAAAGGCATCAGAAGTGCTATCCATCCTCTAGATTTTAATCTTTTTGGACCTGAGGGATTATTACACAAAAAGATCGAGTGCTTTTTTGTTGGGCTCGTTAAAATATCGAAAATTCATCCCTTTTGTATTATTTTATGCTTTTTCAGACTTAAGGGATTATACAACAAAAAAGAATCTTTGGAATCTTCTTTCCATTTCTTTCAGACTCTCTAAAATTGAAAGAGACTAAGTTATCTTTGTCGTTAAACTCGTTAAAACTGAATAGCGACAAACTCATCCTAATGGACGAGAGCGATTTTCACTGTTGCTAGGCTCACTAAAATATAGTGACAGGTTCGCCCGAAGGGCGGATTATAGAACAAGCATATGTTATCCTCCTCAAGCTTGACAAAAATAAAGAGGTATTGGTCAGCAATGACTGGGGAAAATTGGGAAGAAAACTTAAAGAAACTTTATTGGTAGCAAGTCGCTCTTGAAAATGACACTTTCCTCCCGCATCCATGTCGGGTTGGGTTGTTCTGTTCACTAGTCTTCACCATTGGTCCACCATGCCATCCTCTTTGGGGTTAACGCTACCAGTCCATCGTCAGTGTTGCCGATATGTTCAAGAGAATTCATTCAGATAATTCACCTGTGTCTCACCCACTGCAATACATTCATGCTTCGTTCCTTCATGACCGCCACCTTGAACCTTGTATCGTCAGTTTGTTTTCAGCTCCAAAATCATTTGCTTCATTCCGTGTCGTTGATGTGGGATTCATTAAGGCCCTCCTGCGACGGGTCACTTCTTGTTGACATCAGCTCATTATCCAAGAAGTTGACTTAGGAAC
>APFE030068490.1:29561-83679 GCA_000404065.3 Pinus taeda
GCTAATAAAATCCTCTTTTGATTCAAGCATAATGACCAGAAAAAATTTTCAAATGGGAGATTTAGTTTTAAAATGGGATAAGGCACATGAAGAAAAAGGCAAACATACGAAATTTCAAAAGACGTGGCTTGGTCCTTTTCAGATTGTTGAAGTCATAGGTCCATCAATGTTTGTCTTACAGGATTTAGCAGGTAGAAGGGATCATTTGCCTGTTAATGGACAAATCCTTAAAATATATTTTCCATAGAAGATTATTCTTCTATTTTGTAGAATAGTTTTTCTTTTCTTTTTATAAATAAAAACAGTTGTAAATGGTTACTATAGATATTCACGGAAAAGACACCAATTCTCTTTAAAGATTTTGAGCTTTCCGCTTGTATAAATGGCAAAATTTCTTTTTAGAATATGATATTTATTATTGATAGATACAGTTAAAAACTTTAGCCCAGATATGATACTAGTTTCAACTTCAAAAAAATTTGACGAAAGCAACCTTTAGCAAAGAAATTGTTTTATATCAGCACAATGAAAGGTATCAATAATAAAATAAAGATTCTATGTAAAACAACTGTTTTCAAACTCTATTATTGTCGTCCAGAGCTTTCTTAAGGAAAACATTGACTTCCTCCCTGATTAAGGAAAAATCGCAGCATTCAGAGGAACAACCCAAGAAACACTATATCTTAAAGAATAAGAGCTCTCTTCACGAGCCGGCTTATCATGATCACAGATATTATAACTTGCTAACTTTGCCAATATTGCCCATCAGAACAGGGCAATGACTCAAGATTGTTAAAATCAAAAGACAAGGGGTCTCGTCACGAGCCAGCTTGTTCAGCAAGAGTGTAAATCAAGTGAATGACTGTGTCATAATTTGGCTACCAAACCAAGACATTGTTCTTTAATAATAAAAAAGAAAATCAAAGAAAAAGTGTCAATGTGGGTTTTTCTTTGAAAGTTGTAGATCACCTTAACCAGGATAAAGGATCATTGTTGGGTAACAGGTAACCCTGTCGAGGCTATGGACGCCTGCTGGCAGCAGAGGTTCTACCTACAACAAACGAGCATATTTTAAAAACTGGCACACAGAGAAAACTTTATTTTATGTAAGTAATGGCTGATGTAAATACAAGGACAAGCCTAAGGAAGCAAACAAATTAGAATAAAAAGAGGTTGAAACAAAATGTCATTGATAGGATAAGGCATAGTGTACTCCATCTATCCATAACAAAATTTAGATTTATGAAAAATTTTATGTTTTGGAAGTTAAGATTCAATAAGAAAAGCAGAGATAACTGGGTCTTCCAAGTGAATCACCATTGTTGTGGCCACCAACAACCCCCCTCCTTCTTTAGTATTAGCAATAACATAAAACAAGTGGGGACCCTTCGTAAAAAATTCAAAAAAAAAATTGCATTATACTCCTTAAAAATATATCGCATCGCGAGAAGAGAGTAGAACATTTCTTTATGAGCACAATAAAAACTGCGAAAAAGCGACGCGAAATTCATCGCATCGCATACATTAAGAAGCGCCCATAAATGAAGATCTTAAGAAATCTCAGATGGTCGATATACGACATCGCATGTCGCAACATCGCATAAACAACACACAATGATTTAACACGATCTGTGATCTTGCGATAAATGCGATGCTACGATGCTGCGATGTTGTGATGCTACAATCTGCGATCTGCGATCTGTGATCTATGATCTGCGATATCACAATCTTGACAAAATGCGATAACGCAATAACGTAATGCAAGCTGCAAAAATTGCCCATCCCAAATTTTCCTCGACTCAACAGTCAAGAAAAGCTGTCAGTAAACCAAAAAATTGGATGCGCACCTTAAAGAAAATTAATGAATGTATGCCAAAGTGTTAATGAAGGACAGTTTTGTGTTTGTCAAAGAGTCAGTTTACAGTGGGTGGCATTATTTTATACATTTGTAGAGCTTAGAGCTTTCGCGTCAATATTTATTGTCATTACTCTTTTCCTTTGCGTGAACTGCAGGAATGAAAAACAGGAAACATCTAAAGAAAAAGTGAAGGCGCTAACGCTCGGGGATAGAGAAGAGGTGTCCTCATAAATGGATACCACATGCAACAGAACTGCAGATTCCAGAGCATTTCTGAACAGATGCTGACATCAATAGCCAACTCAATACTCAGGGTCAAAAGCTCACAAAAGCAGCATGTTTACAAAAAAATCCTGAAGCTTATACCCGGTAAAGGAAAAGGCGCTAAAGGCGAAAAACGCACCAGAAAGGCCTGGATCAAAGAACGGAGGCAGTTTTCGATGTGCTAAGAAAATTGTTTAGAAAGCAAGGTCCCTAACTTGCTTAGTTATTCGCAAGTCCGGAAATCAAGATAGCAAAGGCAGAAGCAATTTGAGATAAATTTTGGTCATTACCAAGTATATACGCAGTTAATTCACCCAGCCAGAGGATGATTCCCAAAAATGTCTTCTAGTTTACTAAAAAATGGTGCCAGCGCTTGCCATTTCTGTTTGCTTAACTCAAACAAAAGCAGAAGGCAACCAGCCGACTCTTCCCAGGCAAATGTTGAATGCTTGCAACATTAAGGAGCAAAAGCAGAAATAGTTAGAAATTAGATTTCGATTTTTTAGACATAAGTTTGCTTAGAAAAAGGGCGGTCATTTAAACCGTATCCTAAATTTATGTAATTAAGTTATTTAGTTAGCAGTATTTAAACCCTTCTCATGCATTTAGAGAAGGGTCCAGAAATTTGTCAAAAACTTGTCCTCAAAACATGAAATTTTGCACCCTTAGAGGAGGTTTTGATGAATGAACAGATCAAGATTTCTTGATGTTTGCATTTGGTATCTGCTACTGATGTTGCACTTCTGTACTCTTAGTAGATATTGGAACAAGGAGAGATAAATCATTGTTGCTTGAAGCTTATGAATAGGATCAATCATAAATGGTACTTTTATCTCTTGACCATTTCTGCTTATATTCTTAAAGCAATATACAATTTTTTAGTTGTTTATATGTTATTACATGAATGTTTGTGTTACCATTTGGTGCTTTTGTACGGTGGAGCAATTTATTTATGTTTAATGTGTGAATAAATTATTATGCGATATGTTGTTCACAACTGTTTTTCCTAACTTTTTATGCAAAGTGGTTCATCTTAATTGATTTCCATTCTTATAATCGCTGAATGATCTTTATTACCAGTTATTATTTGAAACCTCTTTAGATCGCATAATAGAATAATTACATCCCGGGTTAGCATAGATTAGATGTGCTATTTTCATTAGATTACAATAGCATAGAGTTAGATTAAAATAGTTTAGATAGGAACTTCCAGATTAGCAACACCCAATTCTGCACACACACACACCCTTAGATTGGGAAACGGGTCCCATTATCCCCAGTTGGACCCACTATACCAAACGGATAAGGAGCTGCCAACCAAGGTCCGGACTAGGCAGGTATCCCCCTTGTTGTCGACCCGATTTTCGGGGCTTCAACATGTTATTAATAGCTAACTTTTAAAATTTCCAAAAGAATATCTCACAGGCATCCCTGATTAGAAGTTACACTTTAAAATCCTCATTGTAGATATGAGTGACATGATTTAAAAGCCTTGATGTTAAAAACAGGCATAGTAATACTTTCCCACAATGACCATTTTACTATTATCCATGTATAGTTGAAGCTCTTCTTGCCCGGGCACAGTGAATTACCTGCACTAAGGGTCCCCACGTTCATAAAAATCATTCCAAAAACATAGAACTCCAAGGTATAAAAACATAAGTATTTTCAAGCCATTCTCGATAGTGACTTCACGGAAAGCAAAAACAACCAAGTAAATTATAGTGTAAAGTTAACTTTAATACCACGGGCATGGCCCTACTGCCAGCAAGCATCCATAGCCTCGACAAGGGTACCTTTTAACCTTATGAAATGCTTTTGTCCCACCTATTAGATATAGACTAAGAGTTATCTAAGAGCATTTACTTTTTCTCTTTTTAGAAGTTAATTGAAGGTCGTTGTCCTGGCTTGGTAACCAGCTATCGACAGTGTCATTCAAAAGAACTAACAAGAATCAACAAGTTGGCTCATGATGAGACCTCTCATCTTCTACTTTTTCAACTGAAAGCCATTACCCTAGCTTGGTGACCAGTGCAGTAATTCCATTCTCCTTAGGAACCATGATCATAGTAGGTCGGCTCTAAATGAGACCTCCTATCCCTCAATTAATCTGTTTATGTTTTTTATAAAAACTTTCATTATAATTAACCTCAGATGGGTTTCTTAATAGGTGGGGAAGAAAATATACTCCTTAAGAGTGTAGGATGGCATGAAAAGTTTTTAATTACTATTCTTTACTGGTTGTTCATCCTACCCAAAGAACTTATTTAAAAAAACATCTCAGATAATGACCAAAAATATTCCTTGAGTTGGTCATGTCAGGGTTCTTTATAAAATATTATTAGAGTTTTGTAGGCATGGTCCACCATAGGAGGGTTTTCACCGGTCCCTTCAAAGAGGAACTTGAAAAGATTTTCTGGATGATAGTTTGTTAGAATAGGAGAGAAGTATTACATGTAACTTATAACAATATCCTTGGGTTACATGTTAATCCACAATCAAAGTCACTTTAAAATATGAGGTATTAAGTGTAAATTTCTTCTAACAAGTCTTACCATGAGATTGCATGATAATAGAAATTTCAAAAGTTTTTCTTTTAGGGGATCACAGGTTCAAGAGTGTTGTTATACATCTTTATTCATTATTCTCCTATTACCCTACCCTATTTTTAATGAAAGAAATATCACATTTAAGTAAAGGCATACTTCCAATGAAGCCATGTGTGTAACAAAATGCTGATTATACTCACACTTAGTTTTAAAGAATAGACTTCAAGACATACCAAAGTGTGAGAAACCAATTGCTTCAATTGATATCATACCAAGAGTTTCCAAATGATGAGGAGATAAGGTGGCTTAATGACTGCTCGAAACCAGGATTCAACGAAATCTACATATGTATGATTCTACAACTGATGCTAGTCATCCACAGTTTGATAGCCACTCTCTTGGAGGCATAAATAATTTGGTGAAAGACAAAAGATAAATCCCTCAAATTCAAGCTCAAATATTTGATTTTCAAATAGAAAAGAATGGTTGAGACAGATTCTAGGTTTTTGAGCTTCAACAACATTTTGAGAACAAGTTCTAATGAAAGACTTCTCCTCTAGTGGTCTTTGAATGATAACTTCCCAGGGTGAATGTTCAGAAGTAATGGTGGAAGTTTCCAAATTCATTCCCTTTCCAAACATGGAAGATGTAGCATTTTGTTCAATGGGAAGAATAGGTGTTTGAAACTATTGTGCAACCTAATGGTTTAGATTAGGGTTTATGATATGGTTTGGGCTAGGGTTTTGGTTAAGCTTGGACTAAGGCTTGGGTTTGGATTGGAATTATGATTTGGACTCAGGCTAGGTCTAGGGTATGGATAAGGGTATGGATGAGGGTATGGACTAGGCTTAAGGTACAGATTAGGGTTTGAAGGAGAGCTAGGGTATGGGTAAGGATAAGGAGTAGGGTAAGGATTAGGATAAGGGGTAGGATATGGATTGAGGCTAGAGTAAGGTTTCACATGTGGCTGAGACCATGGAGGAGGATAACTTAATGGTGCATTGGAAAGAAATTGTAGTTTTTTTTTTGCGCTCATATGATTGAATTTGCATGGGAGATTTCCCTAGGGATAAGGATCCAAATGATTCTTGAGGCCATGATGATTTTTTGCTCGAGGACGAGGGCCAAGGAGAGGGCCACTACAACCATGAAGAAGGATATTCAATTGGAGGAGGATTACAAGTTTTCCATGAAACTGCAGGATTATAAACATGTTGATGAGCCTACTAGGGAAAATAAGAATTATTCCAAGTATCAAATGATAATGGGTTTTGATTTATACCTAGTAGTCGATTTGATTCCTTACTTGAATTCTTAAGTACTTGCAATAACCCTGGTAGAGATGGGAAACATTCTGTTAGATGATCCTCTTCACAAATTTTGGAAATTTTCAAGCTACTAAGTGGACACTTTCCAAGGAGGTGTTTCTTTCTATAGTTGGCGCAAAAGATAAGCAGTGGGTTTTCATCCTGATCCCACTCTTCCTGTAAATCATCCAATTTCAAAATCAAAGATTTAATAATATAATTCTTATGTTCCATCAAAATATTAAATTTTTCAATTTTTAATTCTTCATTGGATGAATTGTATTTCTCTACAGTAGCATAAAAATTCCTCATTTGAATGATTCCTCAAAATACCATTTTCCTGTTTTTAACAAGCCAACTGGAACATTCATTAGCACATAGATAGTGTATATATATGTGTACGGTGGGGAGTTCTTTAATGTCAGATAAAATGAGAACCTTAAAGCAATAGTGCAAGAAAGAAATAAATTCAAAGAACATAAAATTGCAATAGAAAGTAGGTGAAGAAAAAAACAAATACAGCAGATCACCAAGATCAATCCCCTGAGCACCTCCTTAACAATGGCGAAAAATTGTTGGGTGAAGTATAGGGCTTATAAATGTACCAACATTTAATTTTTCAATCTAGAAAGTTCATGAAGTTCGCAACACAACACTAGAAATGCCAGAGAAAGCCCCTAGCAACCTGCAAAATAAATGCTAGTCTATATTGCATATTAATCTCATCAATAAATGTAATCCTACACTAAAAGAGAATTCATGAAAAAACCAATAAAAACAATTAAATCATGCAGGAAATAAAATGCAATTAACAATGCGAAAGTAAATTATACTTACGAGTGAATAGAAAGGAAATCTAAACTAGAAATCAAGCAGTGTCGGCATAATAACTAAAAGACTGTAAATGCTAGAATAAATTCAAAAGCAAAATAAAACCATTATGCTTGCACTAATTATACCTACACTAATTCTGCCTGTACTAATTCTGTGTAAAGTTAATCAAGGAAACTTATTGTGTAGATAAAATTATGAAGGAAATTAAATTAATATGAATCTTTCCTTCCTTGTCCCTGAAAATAAAACATGGAGAACTATCTAGAAGTTTAACAGAATGTAAATATTATTGTTTTCAACATGAGGCAATTTCCTTTCATTAATATTGGCTCTGCAACATACAAGTAATATATAGTTTTTGTAAGCATAGTTTAAATGAATATGTCAGTACCTCAAAACCATAATCACTCACATCATTTTCATGTTTTGGAATATAAATCAATGACAGCTCATCAATGCATAAGTGGATCTTGTAAATAAGAACAACTGGAGGGACACAACTTGATATGAAGAAATATCCCAAGTGTAAGCACAAAGCTTAGGTACAAGAATAATTTCTTAGTGCAGCAAAATAACGATGTTTGGAGTTGAAAGGAAAAGGTTACAACAAATTAAATAACATTGGCTTGAAGAAAGAAAAGAGACTAAAAGTGGTACACATTAAATAATAAGCTAAATGCTAATTAGTTTAAGAACTGTAGAGCAGTGTCAAGCTGGTCTTGTGGCCAAACCAACCAGCTCACACCCTTGCTTAACCTAGTTCACATAGTAATTAGAATCATTAGATGTGATAAATGAATTCACAAATCATGGATAAAAATTGCTTCAATTAATTCCTAAAAAACAATCTTTACATCAAGCCAACATCACCTTAACTCTAGCAAGTAGGAGAAGGAATCCACGACTAAAATCCGCGTGCTACTACATTGGGACAGCTTCTCCTCCCTTATGTGCGTCCTTCCATGCGCACTGTCTCTAGATCGGTTTCCTAATTCTTGTCTATCTAATTAATTAACTGACTAAGCTCTCCCTCTACATGAAGTTTCTCAAACTTATATAGGCATCAATTTAAAAATTGGGTCTTTTCAACAGCCAATTAAAATACAGGAGGGAAGATTATTAGTTTTAACAATTTGCCGAAATAAGAATTAGTTTAAACGGAGTGTTGAAAGAGGGAATGATTCTAGTGAATCGTTCCTTTTCTTGGAGTAGTTGTTGCTGGAAGGTGTGATTTCACTGATCGATTTTCTCCTTGCATGAGGGTCTCACAGGTTGGCATCGGCACATATCTCCTTCGATCAAATTCACTATAAATTGGTACCCTTCCTTCCATGGTTGTTACCACAGACCAAACAAGCTTAGACATATTTAAAACCAGTGTCTCAGACACACCATTCTTATTATTTCAAGTTGGAGTTCAACATAGTATACTATGAAGAGATGAAGTTGTTGAAGGATTATCACATGCACATCACACTTTCACATCACTCTTTGGAGATGAACCTACAACTCTATCTTGGATTTTTGAGATGGAAGAAATATGATAACCATGCTTCTTTAAATCAGCATATTTCAAGTTGCAATAGGCTTCTTTACAAGGTGCAGGTCATGCTACATTAGACAATTGACATGGGTGTGAAGAATAGTGTCACCAGAAAATAGGTTATAATCTATTCGGCATACAACATGGCATCTGCATGAAGCATCATTTGTACCATCATGCAGAGCACTACATACAGTTGCCTTATGATGCTCTTTATATGTTCTAATTTCTTCTCCACTTGATAGGTCCCTCAGTCTTGCAATTGAATTAGTAATAAGGAAAGCTCCATCAATAGAAAATACACAATCCCAAACCCAACATTGATGTCCAGTTAGTGTATGCTCCAGAGCAAAGCCATCAACATTCCATATCTTTATCGTTTGGTCAAATGATGTTTGTTGCAAAATACCGATGATGTTCACAGAACTCGAGTAAAAGAAGACATTTTAGAATGTATGAATTATGTGCTTAAATCTTATGCAATCACTCAAAGTTCGTCATTGTCTATGTTCCATGTATCAACCTCCAAACATAGCATGTTCCATGATTATTTGTAGCTACAACCAGACTTCCATCCCACATAATGTCAATGACCCCTCCTTGAATGTTCTAGACCGAGTGTTGTCCAAGTTCCGAGCCAGTGAATTCCATCGACCATTCATGTGGCTTTTGAAACCCATATACGCCATCACAAGCCAATAACACAATCCCAAGTCAATAGTTGATACAATTTTATCCCCATGAATGGAGGGTTCGAGTGCAGGTGTAGACAATGTGAGTGTAGTCCAGGAATCTTTCGAAGTGTAGGAAGCCCACTGTAACTAGTGTAGGAATGTGAATGCAATGGTGTAGGCACATCCCAAAGTGTAATCAAACATGTTTTAATCCTACAACATACAAACCTTAATTAAATTCTTATTAATTCTATTTTAATCTTGTTAAAATAGAGAAGTAACAAATAATCTTCGAAAATAATCATTTAGCCAATTGATAGCATGAGAGAAATAGATAAAAATAAGACAAAACGGAGACCCAACACATTGTCTGTCACTATTTTATGAGGGCATCCAATCTAGACAATATATATTCATCAATGAACTTGAGCACAACAATATCGGTTGCATTTCTAACTAGAATTTCTTCTACCCACTTGGTAAAGTAGTCTTTAGCAATGATATCCATTTGTATTGACTGCTTGATGGAGGATGAATTTCACCAATTAAACCCAATCCCCATTAGCATAATGGTGCTTGGAGTAACACTAGAACCAATGGAAGAGCTGTTAATCTCTACTTTCCAGCAAAAATTTGGCACTGTGTATAGCTCCTAACCTTTTATCCTACATGTGCAAAACGAGTAGGCCAATAAAACCCTGTCCTTAGTATCTTGTATGTTGTGGCCCTCCAAGCATAGTGGCCTCCACAAATTCTTGCACGAAATTCATCAATGATCCCTTCTGTTTCATTCTATGTTAGGAAAAGTAGAAGGATATTAAGAGAATCCTTCCATTACAAATTTGTATTCACAATACAATACTTAATAGCTTTCAATTTTAGTGTTTTACATTGATTTCTACTGAATTCAGCTGGACATTCAAATTCTCTAAGAAAGTTCACAATGTCAAAGTACCAATCTAATAACAAATTTTTTTCATCAATGTGAATCAAAATTGTCTGATTTGATGTAGAAGGTTCTTGTGGAATCTTCTATGTGGGGATTTCAAAAGGTTCCTTTGGATTCTTCATAGTTAGGGTCTCAGAAGGTTCTTGTGGATTCTCCTGTGTAGGGGTTGCAGAAGGTTCTTGTGTATTCCTCTGAGCTAGGTTGTCAAAAATAGAATTTATTCCTAAGATCTTGCAATTGGATTCAACAAGGAGCTTGGCTAGGCCTTGACCTTTTATCAGTTTGGTAGTCTTGACGATGAGATCATACTCTAAAATTTTAGTTATCCATCACCCTCTCCTTCTGTCAGTGTCAAGATGAGTTAGAACAATTTTAACATCACTATTAGGCACATAGGCAATGATATAAGAGTGGACGAGATAGACTCTAAATGATTTCAGAGCTTGAACTAAATATTAGGCTTGTTTTTCAATGATGTCATACTTCAGCTCAGCATCTCTCATAACCTTGCTAAAAAAGGCAATGGGTTGGTCATCTCCATATTTGTTCCTTTGCAAAATAACAATAGCTAATGTGGTTTCATAAGCAAAAGAAAAGACATTGAAAGGTTGGGAGTAATTTGGACTGGCTAAGATGAGAGCTTCTACAATGGCCTTCTTAATCTGATCAAATGCATACCTAGGAAGAAAAGTCTATTTGATTTCATGTTTATTTTTCAAGAGTTAGTTATGTCCTTAACTATTTCTGCATAGTTAGGGATAAATCTTCTTAAGAAATTAAATTTTCCAACGAAAGCTTGAACTTCCTTCTTGTTCCTTGGTAATATGAGTGTCCGAATTGTCATGATTCTTTTAGGATCAATGACTACTCCTTCTTTGGAAATGATGTGGTCAAGCAATTTTCCTTGTTGAAGTGCAAACAAAGACTTCTTGGGATTAGGAGAAATCCCAAATTTTCTACACCTATCAAAAACCTTTCTCAAACACTTCAAATTCTTTTCATCAAAATTGGAAAAAATAGTTAAATAATCTTAATAGATAACAACAAATTTTTTTATCTTACCTAAAAATGCAAGATACATAGCATGTTGAAATGTTGCTCCAGCATAAATTAAGCCAAAATGCCTCTAATTATACATGAATGTGCCCCATGGAGTTGTAAATGTAGTTTTTTTCTCTATCATCTAGACTAATCATAATTTTGTTATATCCAAAGGAACCATCTAACAAGGAAATTCTTTGGGCTCATGAAATGTTTTGAAGTAATTGATTCATCTTAGCTAATGGATAATTTTCCTTCAAGGAAGATTTATTCAAATTCCTAAAATCTACACATAAACTTATTTCACCATTCTTTTTCCTCACTGGAACTAGATTGGTTACCCAATTTGAATATCTTAATGGAACTATTATTTTAGCATCCAGTAACTTCTTTAGTTCTTTTTCAATTAGAAGAAGAAGTACAGGATTAATTCTCCACAATTTTTGTTTGAAAGGTTTTGCCTCTAGTTTTAATGGAATTTTGTGTTAAATAACACATTCATCATAGGGTTTCAATTCACTATAAGACTACGCAAAAAAATATTTGTAGGCTTTTAGGAGGTCTAAATATTTGTTTTTAGGTTCCATTAACAAGGATGCAGTTTCTGATCTCTTCAGAACTTCCAATGTTATAAATTTCAATATTTTCATCACGTCAATCAAAAAGTGGATTTTTGGGAACATCATTATGATCAAAGAGCTTCTCAAAAGGGATTAATCATTTTGGAATAAAATTGTTAGAGAGTTGGATAATGTTATGATCAGCAATTGTAGAATCAAATTGTGTTGTTCAATCTTCGTTATCAATTTCAAGATTATAAGTGCTTCTTCCACAACTTTCATGTTTGAAAATCCATCTATGACTTGCAAAAAGGATTTTAGTTTCTCATCATCATCAAAAAACTTCTAGTACTTAAGATTGTCAGGAATACATGGTCTATACTTGACATGAATTTGATATTGGACAAGCATCTTATCATGGATTTTAAAGGAACTTGTAGAAATAGCCAAGGAATCTGTGTGCATGTTTTGATCTCAAGGAATAAAGATAATATTGAATGCCGAAAATAATTTTTCAATTGAATCTCAAACTTCATTCCTGTAATATCTCAATATTGGGTGCTTAGTTTAACATTGGTTCCTAACTTGTTTGATAATAATTTCATAATCATTATATACACTTAAGTTCTGCCACTGAAGACTTCTTGCTAACTCCAATCCTAGAAGAAAAGCTTCATACTCTTATACATTATTGGTTACATCAAATTCAAGTTTGTATGATTGGGTAATGTTTTCTCTATATAGACAAATTAATACAATTCCATCTCCTACTCCTTCTTTGAGCAAGAACCATCAAAGTACATTTTCCAAGTATTATTTTCAATGGTTTTAGGTGGATCAATAATATCTTCAATAGTTAGTTGAGTATTTTGTGAATTATTTACAGATAGTTCAAAACAACCAAAGTCTTGGTCAACAGCATAAATAGGATGATTCCTAGCCCGATCCTCTCTACAAACACTATTCATAAATCTAACCTCTCTATACATCCTGAGATGATCACGCCTGTAAATTGGAATAATGGCATAAGACATATCCATTTGTAGGCTCCCTCCTAGCTTAGCATAGTAAGATCTTGATAGTAGCATGCCAAATTTTAGAGGAATTTCAGTGACTACTATGTCTAAAACCACACTTTTGACAGGGATCTGAGCTAAGGTTACCACCAAATCTTTAATGATTCCAAGAAAAGGAAATTTCTTGCAGACATAAGTGTAAATATCACGGTAATTTATAGTGACCTCTAATTGAAAATGGTCCATGATCACTTTAGGCATTAGATTATGGGAAGCCCCAAAATCTAGCATACAATTATATAGCGAGAAATCATGATTTTTCATAGTCACATAAAATGGTGGCACATTCTCATCTATCATGTCAGAATTAGGACCAAAAAATACTGAGGGTTTTTCGTCCTGCAGGCTTATCACATCCCCTTCAGCATCCACACTAGATGACTAAATCAATTTTGAAGCCTAGTTCTTATAACCTATATTTTTTTATAGTTCGGCTAGGGGAATTGATATTTTAACCCTTTCAAATTCTCTTTCACCATTTAAGGTTGTCAAAATAGTTTTATTAATTTGACTTGTTTCACCTGTTTAATTTTATCTGAGGTTCATTTTGAATGGGACCCTATGGAGGTCTATCAGGTTGTGCCCTAGGTCTAAGATCGTATCTTATATTTAATTCACCAATTATGAATTCAGATAAGGCCTCGTATTTAGAAATTTTATTGTCTTCTTGATTTTGGGAAGACTAATTTGAAGGGTGACGAATAATATCATTATGTACAGATGTAGAATCAAAATATTTATATCTTTAGAAATTAGAGGACCAATATTTTCTAGTTTTTGTTCATCAATCATCAAAGGAGGTTGGATCTGTTGATCATTGTTAGGCCTCTGTAAAATTTGAGTTTGAAGGTCTCTTCTAAACTAATTATGTGGTCTAACAGAAGTTTTTTGTATGGTTCTAGGCTGAGTTTCAATCTTATAAATCCTATTAGATAAGTTTCCAAGTAATGAGTTTATCTCGTTTATTCTTTTATCATCGTTTTTGGACTTGGAGGAAGATCCTTCCTCTTTAGCCTTCAATTTTATTTCAACCTTTTCAGCTTTGGGTTTGAGTTTAGATGAATCTAATTTGTTAGCCTCAACTTATATATCATTAGTTTTCATAACTTTAAGGGTAGGAGATATCCTTTTCCTTAGCATGGCTGCAAAGTCATCATCAAATGCGTTGGAAAACCTAACCTTTGTTGTTGCAACAAGAGGTTTACAATCAGGGGGCATTTTGTGGTAGAGTTTATTGAATTGTTTAATGAAATCTTCCATAAGTTCTCCATGGTTCCTTTTAAGTTCTTCAAACTCAGTAAGAAAGTAAACTGCATCCTTTTTTACAACCCACTGATTCTTGAATATATTAGTTAAATCATTCCAGAATTGAATTGAATCAGCCCTCAGTTGCCTAAACCATATCCTAACGTTTTCATCTAAAGACTAAACAAATAAACACATATAAACATCGTCATGCTCTATTTTCATATTATCTGCAAAATATAAAAATGCAGCTAGATGATCTTCTATAGCTAGGCGAGTTTCACCATTAAACCTGGGTCGATGTTTCAAATGCCCATCAAGAAAATGGTTTAATTGGTTGGGAAGATGTAGGGTAGCATATCTAGCTTAAACTATAGGTTGAAATTCCATATATAAAGATGAAGAAGAAGATGATTTAGTAGAAGAGGTAGGAGATGATGTAGTGGAGGATGATGAAGTAGGTGGTGAGGCAGTGCATGAATATGGAGGTGTAAAAGTGGGAGGAGGAGAATGGGAAAGTGGAGAAGATCTTAAAGTTTTCAAAGGTGTTTTCATTACTAACTTCTGAACCTATGTTTCAACCTGCTCTTTACTTTCAAACAATGGGTTTGAATATACAGAGAAGGTTTCTTCAGGTTGGGAAAAAGTGGATGGGAATGTATAATGAGTTGGGGAGATAAACTTAGTTGGTTTTAGCTCCAGTAAATGTACATCTAGTTCTTCCTCTGACTTGGGAGAATCTGAAAATATTTTAGGAAGTTTATAAGATTCCAAAGATTGGACTAAGAGATCTGACTATAGATAAACTCCTTTAGATAAAAGTTCTAAAACATTAGGTGTTAGATCATTCAAATCTAATTGGGATGGAACAAAGCTAAAGGGATCAAAAATTAGAATACCTCAATGTTGTAATGGTATAGAACAAGAAGCAAAAGCTTCAAGTCTCCTTCTAAATGAGGCCTCTCTCACTAGTATCTCAGGATCAGATAAAGGAGATATAATTTGAGAGTGAGAATGAGATCTGGTATGTTTTAAAGGAGCCAACTTGGTCAAGTTGAGTCGCCAGGTGAATGATTTTCAACCTACAATTTCTTTATTCACCT
Organism: Pinus taeda; assembly: GCA_000404065.3. NCBI lineage: Eukaryota > Viridiplantae > Streptophyta > Pinopsida > Pinales > Pinaceae > Pinus > Pinus taeda. The sequence continues at coordinate 44,565 of APFE030068490.1, forward strand.
TAAAGAAAAAGTTTTAATCATTTTCCCAAGGAAATAGTTCAATTTTTGCTCTCCGACAACAATCGCAGACTGATTTTGTCCTTTGAGATGACTCTAAGTCAATTAGTCATGCCAGAGCATCTAAAATATTTTTGTTGGTTCTAAATTTTATGGATGACCAATGATGTGAATTATTTAAAACAGGTGCTTAAGCCTTATCAATTACTAAACTAAATGAAATGGTTATTATTTGTCTAGTTATAGTTAATTGATTTAAAGTGAATGAATAGAATAATACTGATGATATAACTTGCTAAATATTCAAACAAAATATTTGATTGTCTATAAGAAAAGAATACAGGAAAACAATGTTTCCTATAGAATAAAATATATTCAAACGAACATAGATTTGTGTGACAATTGATTAATATAGGAGATTTTATAATAACAAATAGTCTTATAAGATAGTCCCCAGTTATTGTTGATAACTTCACAAGGGATTTAACTGACTACTACTCAGTATGATCTTACCCAGTTCTCTACATAAAGAATTGAATATATGAAGCAATACATAATGAAATAAGCACATGCAAAAACAAAACTATAGTAGGAAAATTCAGAATTTTTTCATTAGCTTTGCAATTCTCCAAATCAGTTACAATTCTATTCTCAAAGTTCATACAAGGGTTTAACCCATAATAACTTGAATGAGGAGTTATTTGTACAAAAATAAATATCTTCTTGAGATATTTCTTACAAAATCTTAAAAAAATAGTATAAAATAATAGGAAATTGAATATTTCTAAGTGGTGGCAGTATACTTTAGGAATTTGTTGATGACTAGTCCCCAAAACGTGTTGCCCAGTTGTTTCTCAGTTGAAGATGAAAGTTACTCAATTACTTCACAGAAGTGATCTCATATTTCTTCACTTTGGTATGGTGAGATTTACAATCTTCATGTAGACTTCATCTACTTCTGTGTATTTCTCAAAAGTTGGCCTATTTATAAAAAGATTTTTTATTTCATGCTTAATGGTCAAATCAAAATCTAAAGCTTCTAATGCTTGCTTCCCTATAATGTGCCCTTTCACGCTTGAAAAACTTGATCTATCAATTGCTTTGTTGTAAAGTTTCTGGCAGTAATATTCCAAAATGATAAGCATATCATTTGGAGCCACTAATCCTAGAAATCCTCTCTAATTAAGTAAATTAAACATAAAGTGAAACCTTTGAATAGAGGTCTTTAATGCTTGACATTTGGTTTCTAGTTGTGTCATAAACTTCTTCTTTTGGATAACCTTCTTGATCTCGAAAATGGTCAATGTTCTGTAAAAAAATTGTATTTGCTCCAACTCTGTCCTACTTTTTGAATTAAGAACTCTGATCATATTAGTAGCCTCACTTGATTTATCTTTAAGCAATTCTTTCACTTCATCAATGGCTACTTGAAATTTGTTGATGGGTTCCTCCTACTCGAAAATGATCTAAATGGATGGCCATATTTAAGTTATGGATTGACTAATGTCTTACCAAATTCTTTCCTTAGCTAGGGTCAAGGTCTGTGCCATTAGTGACTGACTCTACAATTCGTCGATCCTTTTGTTCAACCTATGTGTTTTCTGCATTTCCTCAACATACAAACTATCATTTTTTATTTTATGTGCTCCCAAAGTCTAGAATTTCTTATGGAGCCTCCCATTCTCTTGCGTTTGATGAATGAGTTCCTGTGAAATTTTTTTCAAATCCTCTATTGCCAATGTAGATTCCCCTGTGGCTGATGAAGATGTAATAGGAATAGTTGTGATGGGGGGGATAGATAATTGAGTAAATTGCTCTTTTTATTTAAGCAAATTCTCAATCTATTCCTCCATGGTTTTAATCTGTACATTTTTCTCAATTATTAGTTTGAGCATTTCTTCCTTATTTTGTTTAGTCCTTGTTATTTCCTTAGTTTGGGGGTCCTCTGTAGAAAGAATTTTCCACTATTTTCTCAATGTTGCAGTATCTGTGTTCTTTCTTATGATGATATCTTCTATTGATTTTACATCAGTAGGGTCATATCCTATTTTAATGGCTAATTCCTCTAATGAATTAACCTTATTATCCTTAGCTAGAGATGATATTTTCTCAATTTTCAATTGAGACTGCAGATTTGATAGAGCATTTTTAAGCGTAGACAATGCCATAGCAATGTTGGTCATCGTTGAGAACAACATCTCACCAGACTACCTATGCATGTCCATTTGGTCAATTGTATGAATTTGATTATCATCAAATTAGAATATAATTTTCTTATAATTAGCAAAACCTTTGGGAAAAGGTAATTAAGCTTGTAGAAAGGCCATCTGCATTCTTCCTTTCTCGCTGCCAAATGTTGTCAGTAACCTATGTTGTGAAGTGGAAGTATGCTTCCAAAACTGTGGATAGACATTAGCTTTTAAAGCTTCATTCTTTTGCTTGTTCTCAAGAAAGTTAGTGAAAACATTTGACTCCTATGCTTCACTTGGTCCAACAAAGTGAGTAATTTCTAGCAGAATTTGTGAAGTGGAAGAGGAAGAAGTAGTAATTACAGCTCCTCAGTGCATATAGATACTCGTGAATCATCTAGATTGATGAAAATAGGATTCTTTTGACCTTGAGCCATAGTAGTATTAGTAACCTTTGATTCAATCCTTAGTTTCTTCTGGTAGGGATAACATCCTTTTCTTCCATTGTTGATGATGATGATCCTTCACTAGGCCTTTTGTTTAGCTTAGTTTGAGAAATTGGAGTCTAATGAGTAGAAGGAGGCAAGACATTCTCCCCTGCTTCTTGAAGAGTACTCTCTTCTGACTATTCCTAATTTCTAAATTTCTCAATTTTAGGCCTAGATGTGTGATTATAAGGAGAAGTCTTAAGCTCCACCCTTAAATCTGAAATAATGTTGAATGGATCATGGAACCAAGTGAAGTTGGGTTGAAAACCCATCTGTTTGAGTATGGCATCTGCCTTTGAGCCAGTTGATCTAGTGTTGCAAATGAATGACCCAACATGTGCTTTAATCTTAAACTATGATTTTCTCTTTCCTGAGATGAAATGTAGCTCATACATATTCATTATTTGACAAATATATTCCAAAGAGAATATTCTCATTGGAACATACTTTGGTAACTTATATGGAGCCAACTCACACCCATATACTCTGATCTCTATGTAGTTCTGGTAAAGATACCAGACTCATGTTATGACTTGATCACTAAGGTGCAAGATCCTCTTGATTTTGGGACTAACTCTTGCTTCACTTTGACTGCTGAAAAGTTGTGCTATTGGGTGAATGAAATAGTTTATGAAATCTAAAATTTTGAACTCAGTTGAGTTCTTTTTTATCAATGAGAACCAATGAATAACTTATTCATATTCTTGTTTCTCATCCTGCTTGTGTAAAACAATGGGTAATTTGTCTCCCTACTGAAAAACAAACATGTGAAATAAGAAAGAGGAGTATTTGAATGCTCCTTCAGTTGTGATATCCATAAGTTGTTCATGCATAGCATCAGCAAAAAATTGATTGTAGTTATACATGAAGGGAGACTTGTTTTATTTTGAAAATATAGACAAATAACCTAAGATATCCTCATCTACCCATTGATCTGATGGGTAGCCTAACAGGCAGGAAATGAGGGAAATAATTTGCTTGGCTCTCTCTGGAAACATGGATGTTGAATAAGGAGTGCTTTTCTTGGGAAGCTCAGCATCTTTAGAGAGAATGTAAGTTTATGATATAGGTCAATCAGATTTGTAGGGGAGAAAAAAATCAAGGGAATCACTCTTAGCTATCATAAGCATTTTTTTTATGACTTCAGCAGTGATGGTTATCATAATGTCACCATTCTGAGCCACTATTGTTCTTTGCAAGGGATTATACTTAGATTGACACCAAATAACCAAATCAGGGAAAGAATGAGCTTGGGGGAACATGTACAGAGGAAGGTTTGATTCCAAGAGGTTTATTTCATCCTTTGAATCAAGGTATGTTTGTCTGAGCCAATTGTGCAATTCAAGCATGCCAATTTCACAAGCAGTATCTGTGATTTTGAAGTATTGGTCGGCTAATGGGATATGATCCAGGTCAAGAGGATCAGAATTTTGCAGGATTTCCTATGCTGAAGAAGAACCAATGGAAGTTTTTTCCTTCTTCTTAGGAGCCATAATATTAGATAGAAATGAAAGAAAACTACATAAATAACTAAGCGATGATTCAGGCTACAGACTTGGCTCAGTAGCAAATTTGCAGGAAAATTAATTATTTAGAAGCAATGGAGCAGTAAGAAAAGTAGTTGTAATGGGTACAATGAGTATTCATAGGGAAATTTAATCTATCGTTATAGTAGAAGCCGTTAATAATAGGCTAATTGGAAAATTAACGCATTAACGAGAAAGGATTGTAACAATGGATAAGCATTTACAATGAAACGGGAAAGCATTTATTCGGAAATGGATAAGGCACCTATTCGGAAATAGATAGCAGGAACAATTAATGTGAATGGCTATGAAAATAGATGGAGGGCACATGGCACGAAATAATTGGACAAAGGTGGCGTGGAAGGATCAGACATCAAGGTGGTATAAGAAGACATGAGAGAGGGAATAGCAGATTTTGGAGGGGGGTAGTAGTGGTAAGTAGTTTAGAGCAGGGGGTGCAAAATGTTGAAAGGGTGACACATAGGTGTCGGGCCCGCATAGGAAGAAACCTCTTTTCACACCCCTCCCTCACCATTATCTCGTTTCATAGTTGGGGGTGTGAAGCACTTCCCCACCATTGATTTGGGTGGGAAGGGTGGCAACCGTTGATTTTGGTTCGATCATTAACACTTGCCGACAAACGTCTTTGTGGTACATGAGCTTAATTTAAAGAGAATTTACATATAATAATTTACAATAATTAATCACCACTTAAGTGGCGTAATTAACAATATTAAGAATTAATACACTCACGGGTGCATTTAGACTAGTTTCCCTTAATAAACTAATCAACTATTTTAAACGTAATATATATTACTTTAGGCCAATTTTTAAGCATATTAGGCCTTTTATTTCTCCTAATATAACCTAATTTCTAATTTTCAACCAAGATTAAACTGTTTGGTTGAATTTATTCTCTAGTCTAGAACAAAAATTTAAATGATCTGATCAAAATTAAATAGTTTGATTCAGATCAAAAGAAAAGGATGTGGCATAAAAACAAACTGCACACAGACCTTCATTATTACAAATGGATTTTTTTCATGAAGTGGCACTCTAAACAAGCACATTTATTCAAATATTCTTTACTTTCTTTTGATGGGTTTCTATTTCATTTTTTTTTATTTTTATAATTTTTTCATATTTCATTTTTTTATTTAATTTCTTATACCCTCTTTTATAAAATAGAAACTAACTTATCAAAAATAAAGTATGTTACAACAGGGTCATTGATGGGCTTGGTCTTGCATGATGTTTCAATGCATGTGTTCCTTTCGCTTATTGCTTGATATGCTTGGTACATCCATCCAACTTCAAGAAAGTCTTCTAGCATGTTTGCTCCTTCTTCATCCCATTCACCATCTCACTATGATCTATCAATGTACATGTTCCTTCAATTCACTCATGATGGGACAACATCAAATCCAAAACCTCCTAGCTTAGCATGATGCATTGTTCTTGTGTTCTGGGTGACAAACATGGAGGACAACTCACTAAGATAGCATAGAGTGCAGCTCAGGCTGGAATGAGTAAATCTGAGAAGATAGCATGCACTATCGGGAAATATTGCCCAGTGACCATTGAGAGGAACAATTTCACAGTGAGTTTCACCAGTGGTAGTTGCAAGGTGGAGACCTGAGCGGGGCACTTCTACGCAGTTCCTATAGGGAACACAAGACAGGTGTTATGCTCTTGACCAGCGAGAAATTTTAGAATACCAAATATGCAAAGAAATACAACCCATAACACAAAACAAAATGAGAAAAAGAGTAAGTATTTTATTATTCAGAGATGAAAGCAAAGTTCACTTGCCTCTTTGAGGGGGAAACCTCCAACAGAGTAGAGCTCGATTACAAAATAAGACTCGATATCTCTCAATGGTGAGTCTCTATCCTTTATATAGGATTCATACATATAGTACCATGGTTCTCTCAATACCATCTATCTAATACCATGGCTTGTTTGCAACTAACTGTGGTCCCTTTCTTAAATGCGGGTCAACCACTTAAAATTATTAATATGGGCTTTATTGACTCTTTAATTAATTATAACTATGACTCGACCCTATTACATAAATAAAGTGGTTAGGGTTGGACCCTAAGATTTCCTCCCCCATCAAAAGAAGTCTTGTCCTTGAGGTTGAAGCTGTGAAAAATGCTAAAGAATAGTGGTTGCTTCCTAGGTTGCATCTTCTGGAAAGGTGTCTTTACACTTGACGAGGAATTCCTTGATCATGCAGCCATGCATATGTCATTCTCACATATCGAGGACTTATCTAGGATGGAGCCAAAGTGAATCTTCTTCATCCAATTCATGTAGACTGGTTTGAATTCTGTAATTGTTCCGCACCACTTTCTTGAGGCATGATACACGGAAGACTGGATGGATTTTTGAAGTTGGTGGCAAGGTGAACTTGTAGGTGATTGCTCCAATGCACTAAAGTATTTGATAAGTTCCATAGAATTTTGGAGCTAATTTATGGCAACCTTTTCTTTGAGCGATGTTTTCTTATATGGTTGCAGCTGTAGGAATACCTGATCCCCTTCTTGAAATGTGTGCTCTAAACAATGTTGATCTACCTGATGCTTCATTCGTTTCTAAGTTTGATGGAGATTATCTTTGAGTTGGACTATCATGGTTGCATGGTTCTGTAGTACTTGATCCACTGCTTGCACCTTAGAGAATCTAGGGATATAAGAAATAGGTGATGGTGGGAGTTGGCCATACACTGCTTCATATGGAGTCATCTTGGTACCAACATGATATTTAGTGTTATACCACCTTTCAGCTAAAGGTAGCCACTGTACCCACCGATGTTGCTTTTCTGAAGTGAAGCACCTTAGGTATGTCTCCAAACATTTGTTGACTACTTCAATTTGACCATTAGTTTGGGGATGATAGGAAGTACTTAGTTGGATTTTGGTGCCTTGTAACTTAAAAATTTCTTGCCAAAAGTTACGGGTGAAAGTCGGATCATGATCAGACACAATGGAAGTGGGCATGCCATGCGGTTTGAATATCTGGTCCATGAAAGCTTGAGCCACCAAAGTGGGGGTAAATGAGTGGGTTAGAGCACAAAAATGAGCATATTTAGAAAGTATGTCAACAACCACCATGATGACTGATTTGTCTCCTAAATTCAAGAGACCAGTAATGAATTCCATAGAAACATTCATCCAGATGGAGGCAGGGATTGGCAATGGTTGTAAGGTGCCTTATAGCTTGACTGTTTCTTCTTTATGGCATTGACACACCTCACATTCAGCTACAGAAGTAAGAATGTTAGTTTTCATGTCTGTCCAAAAGAAAGAACAACAAGTGAGAGCATAAGTCCTCTGAAAACCTACATGGCTTGCATTGGGAGATGAGTGCGTCTCTGCCAAAATGTGCGTTTAGAGGGTGGATGTCAGCGATATAACTACTCTATCTGTGTAGTGAGGAATCTCATCCTTCCAAGAGTAGCCAACTAAGGAATTATGATCTGCTCTCAAGTTATTAATGAGTTGGGAGAGAGGGGTCTGACAACCATTCCTTGCAGGCTTCTTCAATCCAATCGGATATGGAAAGAGAGATTTATAGCAAGGTGCTTTCCTCCTTAAATTGGCATGATAAATCATCCTCTACTACATTGTCATGCCCTTTTTTGTAAATTATCTCATAATCATATCCCAACATTTTGGATAGTCATTTATTTTGTTGGGGCAAGGATAGGCGTTGCTCCAAAAAATATTTGAGGCTTTGATGGTCTGTATGGATTTGGAAACGCTACCGCAATAAGTATGGTCACCAGGTATCTACTACATGTAATATGGTCAATATCCTTCTCATAGGTAGATTGTCCTAGATGTTTCCCACTCAATTGTTGGATGTTTAAATCCAAGGGTCGACCTTCCTGCATTAATACAGCACCAATACTAGTACCTGAAGTATCGCATTCAATCACAAAAGATTTGGTGAAGTTGGGTAGTGAAAATATGGGAATGGAACACATGGCCTATTTGAGAGCCATAAACGTCTGTTGTGCTGCATCAGTACATAGGAATGAATTTTTCTTCAGAAGGTCTGTGAGGGGTCTAGCAATGTGACCATAATTGTGGACAAATTTGTGATAGTAGTCAGTGAGACCTAAGAATCCCCTCAAACTCTTTAAGGTTTTTGGTTGGGGCTAATCTTGCATTGCCTCTATCTTTTTGGGATCCACCCAAGCACCTTCACAATCCATAATGTGGCCCAAATACTAGAATTCTTCCATGCCAAAAGATCAGTTGGACAATTTGAAAAATAATTTGTGGTTCCAAAGCAATTGCAAGAGCATGTATACATGCTGAAGATGTTTTTCCTAGGTTAGGCTGTAGATGAGAATTTCATCAAAGAAAACAAGGACAAATTTTTGGAGATATTGTTTGAGCAGGTGCTTCATGAGTCTATGAAAAGTGGATGGGGCATTACAGAGACCAAATGACATGACAAATAATTTGTAATGGCCTTCACGAGTTTGGAAAGAAGTCTTGGGAATGTCTACTTATTTCATGCATATTTGGTGATAGCTAGAGCAAATATATAGCTTAGTAAAGAAATGAGCACCATGTATTTCATCAAGTAGATCATCAATAACCATGATAAGGAATTTGTCTTTAACAGTGACCTTGTTGAGGGCCTTGAAGTCTGGACACATGTGCCATCCCCATCTTTCTTGAGCACCATGACCATTGGTGATGAATAAGGACTGATGCTAGGATGAATAACACCCACTTCAAGAGTTCCTTGATGATTTTTTCAATTTAATTCTTTTGGGTGAAAGGATGTCAATATGGGAGCACATTCGATGGTTGTGCCCACGGGACCAAAGTGATGCTATGACCATGTTTCCCTATAGAGGGTTGAAGATACTTAGGTTTATCAAATACTTTCTAGTGGCGATTTAAGACCTGTTGCATCTCAGGATGAATATGAAGAGTAGTGGGATCTATGGCCTGGATGGCATTAAACTAGGCGATAACTCCATAATGGCCCTTTTTCAACAACGTTGCCATGCGATGTGGGCTGATGATAGAAGGATCACCTACCTGGAGTCCACAGAGAGTATGCATGTGGTCATTCTACTAAAGCTCATATATAACTCCTGGAAATCCATAGTGATTGGGCCTAGTGTACGAAGCCATTTAGCACCCAAGACAATGTCACAACCACCCATGTTAATCGCAAACATGTGGGTCTTTAGGTGTTAGTCTCCCATCTGAAGTTTGACATTTTTGCAACGGCCTTCACATTCCATTGTCTCCCCATTAGCAATATAGACCTAGAAATTAGAGACTGCCCTGACAAAACAATGAATAGCTTCGGTGACTCGCTGATGGATAAGGTTATGAGTGTTACCACTATCAATCAATACTACTATAGGGTGATGTTTAATAAAGCCTCTGATTTTGAGAGTTTGGGGTGTAGAAATTCCCACCAAAGCATGTAGCGAGATAAATGGTTCCTCTAGCATAGCTAGGATTTCATTGTCCTACTGGGTTTCCTCAACTTCATCCTCTAGTCCTTCAAGGGGTGAGGCTTCCTCATATGAGTTGTGATCAGTAACATCAATTTGAAAGAATTTTGGTTCCTTACATTTATTCCCGGGGTAGTATTTGTCATCATAGTAGTAGCACAATCCTTATTTTCTTCTTTCAACCATTCCTGATGGAGCCACCTTTTAAACCTTAAGTGTTTGGGTAGGGCTTTGAGCCTGGGTGGGGCATTCCTTGGGTATGAAATTTGGACGAGGCGATTGGGCTGCTAATGCATGTTTCATTTCGATAGCCTTTTTGCAAGCATCCATCCATGTAGGTGGGTGGTGCATCCAAACATGGACTTGGATGGATTCTTTGAGACCACTTATAAAACATTCCAAGTAGAATTCATCTCCTAGACATTTTGTGTGGATGGCCAATGTCTCAAAGGCCGCAATGTAGTATTTTAATATGCCTATCTGATGGAGCTTAGTAAGACAACCCAAAAAATTAAATTCTCTGTCAAAGTGGTCACAAAGAAATTTTGAGAACACCTACCAAGTTATGTTCCTGGGATAGAATTTCTGATGCCACAACCACCATTACCATCTCTTTTGGTCCAAGTAAAGGGCTCCCACATGTAGCTTAGTTTGATCATCTCGGATATCATTCAGAATGAAATATTGTTCCATTTGTGCTACCCATACTATTGTATTAGAGCCATCAAATTTATACATCTCCATCCTGGGTGGGCGAGGTTGGGGATGTTGGTGATTTCCATGGAAGTGAATATGATGGCTAAATTCTCCTTCAAGGTCTTCATTAATACCATGTTCCTTGGGATGAAACCCTAGCGTGCTCATTTTAAATTATGCCATGAATTGTTGCATTTATTCTGCTAGGGCGTGGAAAGAATCCAAATTTTGTTCAAGGTGCTTGATCTTCTTGTTGGCTATGACTTGAACTCTAGTTTCTACCATACATAGATCTTGCTCAATTGTTTGTCACTTTAAAAAAATTTGGGACTGCCTAAAAATTGAAGCTGACAAGTGAATGGTACCACTGTGATTAGCTCGTCATCCTAAATCTTATGGGCTAGGTCTCTTGTAAGCATCCCATGAAGGCATCCTGACCAATCTCCTACAAAAATTGGGCCCAAACTATAGGAGCCAAAAACCTCACTATGTAAATGGTTAGATATGCCTGTGAAACCCCAATTGATGAATGTGAGTTGGACTGCGGTGGCAACAGAACCCGAATTGCTAGATCTGAATGGTACTATGGTGGTAGAACCTCAACTGGTGTATTTCATTGTTGTGGTGGAGACAAAAACCAAACTGCTAGATCTGATTTGGAAAATAAGATAATGGGCGATCTTCAGAGAGTCAAGGGAATTATGGTCTCAAAGGAGTGTCAGGTGCTACAGATCGCAATATACATAAGGATCCAACAGTAGTACTCAGACCAATCTTTCACAGCACTAACTAAGGAGGATAAATCGTATCCTTAGCCCTACTACCCAACTACCCTATTGTATGTGTGAGTAATCTCCCTCAGTGTTTTTCTCAGTGTACTATAGCAGCAGACAGTCGATGATTTATCTAAGGTGACATTTCAGGTGAGCCTAGGGGGCTTTCGATATACCCAGAGGATACGTGTAAGGCAGTCTGCACATGGTTCTCTCTAATGCACTACCACTCGAAGGAGTACTCAAAGGGGTTACAAGGAAGTCCAACAGCGTGAACACCGCTTGTATTTCCTATGTGCATGCCTCCCCAAATATGCAATTATATGCACTCAATGACAGATCCCATGGTTTAAAGATGTCAAAACACATATTTAGCCTAAAAAAAAATTCTTCCAAGAATGGAGGTACCACTAGCCCTAGAAACTACTTTGATAGCACTTTTTATGCTCTTGACCTGCGAGAAATTCCTAAATACCAAATATTTGAAGAAATACAACCTAGAACACAGAACAAAATGAGAAAAATGCCAAGTATTTTATTATTCAGAGATGAAATCAATGTTCACTTGCCTCTTCGAGGGGGCAACCTACAGCAAGGCAGAGCTTGATTACAAAAAAAGACTCGATATCTCTCAATGGGGATTCTCTATCCTTTATATAAAATTCATACATACAATACCATGGGTCATTACCATGGTTCTCTCAATACCATCTATCTAATACCATGGCCCATTTGCAACTAACTGTGATCCATTTCTTAAATGCGGGTCAACCACTTACAATTATTAATACATTCATTATTGACTTTTTAACTAACTATAACTATGACTCAGCCCTATTACATAAATAAAGGGGTTAGGGTTGGACCCTAACAATAGGGCTACAAGGGGCCTGTTCGGAATTTATATGCAATTTCTAAGAGTAAAGAATGATTGGGCTGGAAGGGACTTGCAAGGTAGTTCTACGCAATTTCTGAGTGAAATGCATGATAGGCAGCAGAGGGTCAATTGGGCATGTCTGCATAGTATTGGAGAACAATGCATAGTTAGGAAGAAGAGGGCCAACTAGGCATGTCTACATAGTTTTGGATAATAGTGCAAAGCAAGACAACAAAGGACTTGGTAGACTTGACTACAAATTTTTGAAGAGAAAGCCATGACAGGGTTGTAAGGGACATACTGAGCATGACTACGCAATTTTTTAGAACAGTGCAAGATATGCAACAAAGGGTTTGTTGGACATGTTTTCATAGTTTCTGAAGGCATTGCATAGCAAGGAAATAGAGGGTGAGTTGGGCATGTCTATGAATTTTTGGAGTGTAGTGCAGACCTAGGTCTCAAGGCAGTGCAGGCTTCAGGTAGTCAAGAAGGAGGCTTCATGACTATGCTTGAGAAATGTGTAGTTTAGTTTGGACATGGAGGTAGTCTTATGCATAGTTCTGGGAGACATAGAAGATTCTCACTTCTGGGATTGCATAGTGTAGCTGACCTAGATGAAAAACTCAAGAACTACGTAGTTTTAGGTAGTAGAGTAGGGTCACTGAGGGCTAAGACTACGTAGTGCAAATCAGTCGGGGTCGGGTGGAAGACGGTTGTCTGCTTAGATAGATTTTGAGGAAAATAGCTAAGAGTTGAAAGTAAGTGGACTTGTGCAAAATTGACATTGGGATCATACACTTAGCATACTTTGATAATGAGTCAATATAGACCACTAGTACAACAAGAAAAAGCATGCCCTCGGTGAGACTCTTTTAGAGCTGAAAGTGAAAAGCGTGACACTTGAAATAGACCTTCAAATGACTGTGATGACACTTGCATGATAGTGCTTACAACTTTGTGTGTGAGGATGATGGATGTTTGCATACTAAAGACAACCCAAACACATAAAGACAAACCTTCAAACTCACCAGAACAAGATCACAAGCATGACAAAGAAATCAATATGCCAAAAGATGATTGTTTGTCAAACAAGAAAAACGGTGAAAAAAATTTACAAGAGCTCATGCGGTGACCTTGAGTATTCGAAACCATAAAAGAAAAACCAAGGAAGGCTCCAAAATTTGGATGTAAGCCAAAATTTTGAAGGGTATTGTAGTTGCTACAGCACTTGGCGACACACTGGATGAATACAAACTTCTTTGTTTTGGTTCATTTACAATGCAAGGCCTTGGCCTTTCGGGGATTATTGATTTGTTGTCCAGATCACTTCGAATTCCCCACTTACCTCGTGGACAAACACGATTCACCTTGTACCAACTCAGTTGAACACAACACAAAATTCAACCAGATCACTGTGTTTCAAATCAGGAAGGCTAATTTGGCTCATGAGTATAAGATTTTTAGAGTATAGTTTTCATCTCTGGTGTTTCTCTGCTACCATCAGGCCTGGATAGTACCCTTACGGAGTCACACAAGAACACAAGCATTTCTTGAATGCCAGCGAGCCTATATAGTACCCCGGTGAGGTTGCATGCTTCACTTCTTTACGCAGGAAGCCTTTCTCTTCTTTCACCTTTGTTATTTTTTGAAAGAGAACAATGCATAGGCACTTATTTATTTTTGGGGCAGAAGAGGGATCCCAAATTATTGAGAGTAGGAGGGGTTATTCCTTCCTATAAGCATATAAAGAACTTTGATTCAGGTTTTCTCATTTAGATTTTCCCCTTCTCCATTTATACTAGTTGGATAAGCTTGAACACACCAAACCAGAGAACTGAGTATAGGCATGAGGTTTCTTGGACTAGACATGGGTTCATCATTTGAAAAAAACTTTCCTTCCATATGGATCATATTCCCTGTCAAGACTTCATTGGCCAAAAGTTACAACCAAGCACAAAGAAGACAGACCCAAAACTGGCCAAGCACTATAGTGTCACAAGACTATTTGAACTTTAGCCACATACCCATTCAGAAACTAGAACACATTGCAAGCACAACACTTATTCACGTAGTGTGAACAAACAAAAAAATCAGCATGACAGGGAAAAAAGATGAGATGAAAGGTGTACACAACAAGGAAACAAAACTAGAAGACAAGAAAGAAAACTAACTAAAGCAACACGATGTAAAATAAGAAAACCATGACGGACTACGAGTGTAAATGAGTGCAAGGAAGAGAAAATTGAGATGCAACTAATCCTAATCCTATCCTAACAACTAAACGGTTGAATTTATGTGAAATGAAATTTTAGTGAAGCCATCATAGTCACTCTAGACCTTCATCCACAAAGATAAAAATTATTAAAACAAATAAAAAGCAGTGTGCAACAGAAAATACAAAAACTTGAACAAGCTGCACATGGAAAGGAAGGTCTTGCCTGTGGGAAGAAAGACATGTCACAACCACCCAACACATATGCTTACCTCTTTGATGAATACCCTTTCTAAACAAATCTTAGAAGCTTCTTGTGGATGTGTCCTCATCTACACCGAGCTTCTTAGCAAGTGCAAAGAAGGATTGAAACGTGTTTCCTGCAACATGTCTTGCCAAGTAAGATTGTTCCAGTTATTCAGTGATTGGATCATAAAATCCATGATGGATTTTTTGAAAACATCATGATCTTTTAAAATTTGGATTTTTTATTTGACAGATGGGATCACAATTGGAATCTCGTAAGGAAAAATAAATCCAATCATCCTCAAAACTCATGTGAAGACAGTGAGGAGCTTCCATAACCATCAGTGCAGGCTCAAGTGCCTCACATTCTTGACGATATGTGAAGAGAGACATGTTAAATAGTGAATATCAAAGAGCACAAAGCAAATGACATTAGATGTGCTGATGGGAAAATGATAAGCCGAGAGATAGTCACCCAAGATAGAGGAATGATCAAATGATCTAGTTGAGACATCAAATTCCCATTTTGAAATGAACAAAAAAAATTGATTTGAACAATCTTGCAAATGCTTTGAACAATGGAACCAAGTTCACTGTGAGCTAGACATGACAGAGCACCTTCCTGTAAATGGTGAAAAATTGTGCAGGCATCATGTACACCACATGAATTTAAAAGAGATGCTAGCATTGTGAATGCGTGAAACCAGTTGGGGAGAGGAACTTGATTCATGTGATAGCTCATGCGTGCATCATCACACAGGGGGATTGTTGATGCGATGAGTAGGCAGATTCATAGCACAATATTCACAAGAAGATTGAGGAGTTGATCATGAGAGGGAAAACTCAATAAGTATGATTGTGGGAAAAGATGATCTTTGAGATGATCGACTTCACAATTCCATTATTTCATGAGAGACATACATTCCCAACCTAAGTTTGATGTAATATATGTGCACGAAGATGCACGTACTGTAACAAATTCATGGATTCAGCCATAAGTAAAATTTGAAAGATCACACTTGGAATACCAAACATTTTTTACATGGGGATCCACATTGAATGAAACCATGCAGATAGATGGCTTGTGCATGAGAAACCATATTTGATTTAGTTTTTGGGGCTTACCAAAGTCACGAGGTCCTGACATAACCATCAACGGACGTTGAAGTGCCTCAGATCCCTAGCAGGTCCCGAAACTTTCCAGAATTTCATAATCGTATTTTGAAGCTTGAGCCAAATCCTGCATGGATTTGCTGATTTCAACATTGCTCTTAGGATGGAAACCATTTCTATCATAGATTTCACCATATTTTTTAGC
Source organism: Pinus taeda (assembly GCA_000404065.3). Taxonomy (NCBI): domain Eukaryota; kingdom Viridiplantae; phylum Streptophyta; class Pinopsida; order Pinales; family Pinaceae; genus Pinus; species Pinus taeda. Next base: position 60,381 of record APFE030068490.1, read on the forward strand.
TTCAACAAGCTGGTTTGAAGAGTTGTCTTCATGAAAAAGAAGAGATGATGGAGAATGGGAAGAACAGTCTATGATTAGATTATTTTCAACTTTATCATGTATAAACTTACTACCTTGTGTCAATTGAGAAGATAACGCATTGGATGAAAAATCAAGAGAACGTGGAATATATCTAACACATGTGGATGCGTTGTGAATGTTGGGACACACGGGCAAGTGAGGTGAAGAGGAATTTTCTATATGAATGTCTTCTTCGACTGTAGCACATTCTATATCTGAGTTAGAGCTTTCATGAGAAAATAGAAGATCACATGATTTGCTTGGGTGTTCATCATTGCATATGGAAGCATGGGAGTGATGACTGCCCAAGACTAGGGGTTGATCAAAAGAATTGATTTTATAGGATGTTCCACCGAGATTAGCAGATTGAGTATCATTTAAGAATGGAAGCTCATTATTTTGATCCAGAAAATTTTGAAATAGAGAGGGAAGATTGATAGAGTCCTTACCTTTATACTCCTCTACATATGTAATGTCACTTTCTTGCACTTGATTGCAATTTGAGCCAGCTACTTGATAATCAAGTGAATGTGAACAATTGGCTAGTGAAGCAGATTGATCAAGCGAGTCATGGTACAAGGACCCATGGCTTGTAGATGATAGAGGATAGAAAAGATACAGATAAGATTTGAGACTTGAGTTATGAACGGTGACATCCTCTTGCGAAATGGAGGAGTGAGTCTTTGTTATAGGCTTCCTGAGCCATTATGGAACTTCCTCCATAAAAGCAGGATACAGATGAGAAGATGGATTAGGGAAATGTTGTGTAGATTTCTCAACTTTGCAATCACCACAAGGGGGCACCCACATCGGGACCAGAAAAGGAGGAGGACAAAGAACAAATAGGGTGTTTGTCTCCTCCTCTACAATATGAGGTGCCTCATCATCCACAAGAGTTGGAGAGGAAGGACAATCAGGAGGTTCACCATATTGAGAACTATGAACCAAGAATTTAAACTTTTTTCTCAAAAAGTCAAAGTTCACATGTTGTTCAAGAATTTCATAACAAAGGTGAAGGAAGTGATTATTAAAGTCCTCAACTAATTCGTCGAGATCCATACTTAAATGGAAAAAAATTCATGGAAATCCTAGTGGTTATACTCATCAAATGTTTTAAGCATCATTTCGATAAGCTCACTAAATGAATCGATAGAGGCAAAGGGTAATGTGTAACACCAATTGTTTGCTTATTGGGTCCTGACCCAAGTTCAAAGTTAGTTATCCCAAACAAATCCCTACACTACCAGCCCTTTCGGCATCAATCCATGGAGAACAGACTGAAGTCTCACCTAAAGCAGCATGGGGGGACGCTGGAAACAAGTTTTTGCACCCAGAGATTAGTGTGATGTCATTTTATTCCCTAATATGCCTTCACACAGATTGATAGACCCTTCTTTCTTATCGATATAACTCCCTTTAATCATCCTCTAGACCTCTATGAAGGTCTACGACTTTATTTTGCGGACCTTGAATAGACTAATCAACTACTTATGTGCATCAAAGATTACCCTTGATCTAGTAATTACTCAAATTGACCTAAGTGTTTGATATTTTTAACATACAACAAGATAATCTTCGCATAAACAATTAACACCAATTGCATTCATATAACAGTATAAATCATGTAAAGTCATGCATCAATACATCATTATTTCATAAACCCATCATAACATAGTGATTCATATAAAACAGAAGTAAAGGGATAAAAAGGGGTGTTTTTGCAACAATCTTCTTCATTAATATTCTATTCAGCTTACATACTCAAAACTTCCATGAGCACTCAGCTGCAACAGTCTGCGCACTCAGCTCCAGACTCTAATCTAGGCTTCTACACACATAGCTGCAAAACCTTTCTTCTACTCTTCTCCTCTAACTCTCTAGAGTTCACCGGTATACAAAACTTCATTACTTTCCTTAGAAATCCTAGAACACACCTATTTATACAATCCCATGGTCCACGAACCATGGGTAGATCCTCAAAAATCTGACTCAACTTACATAAAGAAGGGTAAAACCCTTTATGATTCTTTAACTAACTACACACTCTGCGACCACAACTTGTGGAGATTTTACATCTTTATATAACAAAACTTGGGCTTTTACCCCAAAATTGACCCTAGGGGACCCCATCCCAATAGACCCCCAACACAAAGATCGTGACTCACCCTCAAGTCACTCAGGTGGCATAGATATATTGCTATGAAGATCCCCCAGCTCCACTTGTACAACTGCTATGTCGACCACGCTCCAAGGCCCCAATTTAGCCTTAAGAATGACCTCTTTCTTTTGCGCTGCTCCCACCTATGTAAGAAGTTACTTCACCTCCTGCAGCCTGGTAAGGTGTTGTGTTGTAGAAGTGGTGTGTGTCGTCACCCTCACTTCATCATATTACTGCTGGAGCTCGTGGACTTCTGTATTCAAGACCTGTAGGGTGGGATCTTCCTATAGGGTCATGACTACCTCCATAGCTTGCTCAAATAGCATGGTTCTTTCCACCAGTGCGGCATCCACCATTGTGACTCTATCTTTTACAGTGGTTTTGTGTTGTTCCCTTACTTCTAGCGGGGTAGAAGGTCGTAACTTGAGCTACAATTATGTTATCTTCAGGTTCATCTCAAACTGGACTCTAGCCACCTATGCCTTGGCATTGCACATGCTCATAGCAAGTTTTCTAATCTTTGCCTCCAATTGTACCTCCTCTGGGATATGTAGTTCTAGCATTACTCTGGAGGCTTCTACCACTACAATCACGAACTGGGTACAGTGTGCTTGAATTTTCTCCCTAGCCTACAATGCCACCCACTTCTCAGTGAACATCTATTCTTTTTTCACTTTGTATTCACTTATGAGACTGAGCATGTGCTGCACCTGAAATCTGAACTCTGTTTTCACACCTTCCTACAGTGTGTGAAGGTACTTGTTGGGGAGCGCAGCTAGGTTGAGGCTGATATTCTTCAAAGAACTTATGGTGACCTTGTTATTAGCTACCTCCACGCTCAAGGATCCATCTTGTAATACGACTCCCTGGAGATCTAGCGATCGAACCATCCCTACTACCTGACTGGTCCTTGGTGCCAAACTTGTTGATGCAATGCTAATCTGCCTTGCACCTACCTAGATCCTACTTGTTTGAATTTGCAGCACACACAAGTCCTTTTAGATTGTACTTAGCACCTACTAGTGTTGTTGTTCGAACTACTGGAATAGTTCTATAATGGTATCAAGCACCTCATCACCTATTTCATCCATGTCATCATCTCTTAGAGTGATCGAATCTAGCAACAGATTTATCGTTTTTGATTTTTTTTGTGGCCCTTCCTTTCCTTGTTCCCTATACCTTTTGATCTTGAAGGGGGTGCTTTGCTCCTCCTAACCACGTCCTCCTACTCTCACTACTCCTCCTCCTCTATTTGGGGTGAAGGGGACTTACCACTCCTCTCAGAGTCACACTCTTCCTATTCGTCCTGCTGCTTCGTGGCATGCTCTGCTTCCACACAGGCCTTCTCCTCAACCTCTTTTTTATGCTTCTCGGCCAACTGCTAGACCTTCTACTTGGCCGCTTCCTTCTTTCTCTTTTTTGCAGACTTGCTGATGCCTGCAGCTAGATCGGATGTAGAGTGCCAATTTGCCGGCCACTGCTTAATTGTTTCTTGGATGATGTCATTTGTGGCCAAGTACAATAGGTCAAACCATTTCTGTTGTGGATCCTTTCGCACCCTGATGTATACATGGTGGAAATCTACTTTTAACTCTGAATACTCTGAGATCTGTCCAAACACCATCAGCAACAACCGCGATTTCTAGTTAATGGCCATGTGGAGACTAGCCTCCATCAAGACTCAGAACACATTAGTCTCTATGACCTACACAACATCTTTTATGGCCCAAAGGGATGAAAACTGGGCAGTCTTCGGCAATTCCTTGTCCATCCCCGCAACTAATACAATGGAGAGTAATAACCATGTGTAGTAGAATGTTTTACTCTCATCCTGCATCTCTCAATAGTTCGCAAGGAACTCACTACAAAGGTAGTGCACCCAATTGAATTGCACACCCTCTACACATTGTGCAACCAAAGAAATCACTGGCATTGAAACGTCATCTACACAGCATTTTCTCATAACTTTTCCTTTAAGAATCTATGTGTAAATCTTCACCGTGGGGTCAATGATAGAGGTGATCGAGTACCTGTGCACTTCTTTACTAGTTTGAATTTCTCCTTCATCTTTTTAGTGAGGTCTCACTCGCTCGTCTTTCCACCAAACCCTTGGCCAGATTCAACCCTGAGTGTGGCAACAACATGATCCGATGGATTAGCATATCAATAATAGGGATCGTCGCTTTCAGCCACAAACATCCGTCATGCACCAAGGTCATAAACTGTTTGATAACAATCAGGTTTATGTTGGAGAGGTGGTAGTGGGGCACCCACAATAGGTTCAGCAACCCCGACTGATTAAATTCACAAACCCACTCCACAGGCTCCAACACAGTGACACTTGATTCCTTTTAAAAGACCCTCTTCATGTAGTTTTCTATTTCCAAGTGGGGTAACCTCTCATGGTCCGCCGCATCCCAGTCCTCAAGTTTTCAATGTGCAATTCACACCAAGTGTGGACCTTCGAATGTAATGCCTCTAGCAACAAGGGTGTTTGGCTCAAGAACTTCTCTACGTTTGGATCTTTGGTGATTTTTACTTTTCCCTTGCACGAAGGGATATAATCCAGCAACTTAGATATAAGACCCACCCCCTCAGTGCCTATGTCCTTCACGCCCTCTTCGGCTTCTAAATCCACCACTTTCCCCTTATCCTTTGTGGACGGTTTGTCTTTATTCTAGGCTTGTGTAGTAGCGCATTCTTTCTCAGTGACTCACACACTATCATGGGCTTCTTCTTCTTTTCCTTCTTAGGTTTGGGGACTTCTCTCATCGGTGTGGGTTTCGGCCTATGTCACCTCAGCTCCATAGACACAGCAATTGGAGCCTCCCTGCTCATTACGTCTAGAGAAGCTCCCTCAGAGATGACAAATCCTCCAGTACTAACCATCTCTCCTGGTCTAGACATCGTGCTGAGAATAAACCACTAGGTATCCTCAAGTAACTTGTCAAATACAGAACTAGCGACTAAATTAGCGAAAACCTGAGGATTCATAAACAATCGATAGCACAACACAAAAATTCTAAGGATGCAAAGTGTTTTTCACTGGAAGGACATGCATAATTTATAGGAAAATTCTAATTAAAGTTTGACTGTTCCACCCAAAATCTGTCCATAAATGTTGAATTGGCGGCAGATTTCCAAAGCTTTCATTCTTAAATTCAACCTTAAGTGCTACCCCCCCGCTCCTCTTAACCGCCTCCTCACTTTCAAATCATGAACAATGACTGAAATGGTTACATTTTGGCTGTGTTGCATGGTCTCTCCCCCTATAGCACACTCCTTTCGTGCTTCTTCTGGTATTGTGACATCATCCTTTTTCGTGCAGCCCCCCTATCACATAGATCTACAAACCTGGAAGTGTAGTTTATAGTCCCACACCTCCTTGCAGCTACCTGGAGTGCTAAGACTATCTTATCATCATGTAGTCATTGGGCCATATCCCTAGTGTATGGATTCAATCAGCTTCCATTTACCCTTCTTGGAAATGGGTCTCCATTCAACTTCGTGAGTTGAACTGCTTCACCATCTATAATCTCTTTGTTAACATATGGCCCCAACCAATGCATCTAAAATTTTCCTCGAAACTTATCAAACTTATTGTCATATAATAAAACCAAATCATTTACCTTGAAGGTGTGTACTTTGATGTGCTGATTGTGTCAAGCTTTTTCACATTCCTTTTGAACCTACTGATGGAATCTAGCCAAAAACCGATCGTGTCAAGGTTTTTCACGTTTCTTCTGAAAATACTAATGGAATCCAACCAAAAACCTATCTTCCTTGAGCTCCATTAGTTCTGCAAGCCTTTCTTCTAAGGCTCAATGGTCTGCCATTCCTATGAAAGCCATGATTCCTAGACTAGGCACGATATACTCCACAGGCATGACAGTGTCCATGCCATAGACCAACTTAAAAGGTGTCTGACCAGTAAGATGTTTACAAGTAGTTTTCTAGGCCCATAACACTGTTGGTACGTTCATGTCCCAATCATTCTATTGCACCTTAAAAACCTTGGTTAGTGCATTCTCTAATATCTTATTAAAAGCCTCAACCATTCCTTGGCCTAAGGATGATATGACGTACTCTTCTGATGGTAAACCTGGAACTCATCTGTCAGTGCGTTGATCATTTCAGTGAGAAGATATGTACCGTGATCACTCATTAGTACCTTTGGGCAACCAAACCTAGTCAACACATACTCAAATAGAAATTTTTCTACTGTTGCCCCTATACAGTCCTTCACAGGCTATGCCTCTTCCCATCTAGTCAAATATTCAGTCACAGTGTTGATATACAATGCACCCATCTTCTTGTCTAGAGGCTAAATTGGTCCTACAAAATCCATTTCCCATTTATCAAATGAATACAATGACACCTATGGATTCAAAGGAAGCTTATCCCTCCACGATGTCCTGCCCATTCTCTGACATGCATTTCATGCCCTACAATAGGCTTTAGAATCCTTATGCATCATCATCCACCACAACCCAGAGCACAAAATCTTTTATGTTATTTATTTTCCTATATAATTTTGTCCTGCATATCCTCCATGAGCTTCATCGAGGATATTGTTCTATTTAAAATGAGGCACATAACATTGAAGTATCTCATCTGATTCCATCTTATACAAATTCCATGCAATTACAGAGAAATCTGTCGTCTGCACCAACAATTCTTTCTTTTGTTGATTGGTATATCCTTCTAGATTCGTTCCTGTGGTCAAGAAATGGATAATATCCACAAAGTGATTATCTCCTATGCACACCACGGAGACATGTGTATCAGGCAACCCTTTCTCCAAATTAGTAGGCTCTTCTTATGTTTCAAATGTGCGTCAGATGGTTTGGCCCTGCATTCAATCGCCCTAGCTTCACAATTGCCTTGAAATCATATTCTTGGAACAACATTAGCCATCTGCATATCCCCCCCCCCTTAGTAACATAGGCTTATTAACTAGATATTTTAGTGCATAATGGTCTATGTACATCTTGAAATGTATGCCTAGCAGGTAATGTCTGAACTTCTAGAGCAGGTACACCATAGCCAAGCCTTCCCACTCTATCATCAAATAATTATTTTCAGCCTTAGACAACTTCATACTCGAAAAAGCTATAGGATGATCTAGTTCTCCTTCGCCATCTTGTGTCATTACTATCCCCAACGCAATACACAAGGCATCCACATGCACATGCAATTCCTTCTTCCAATACAAGAAGACTAGTATCAGCGCGGTGACAATTTTCTCCTTCAATACATCTAGGCTACGCTGAAATTCTTCATCCCAACAGAATGCAATGTCGTTCTTTAGTAGCTATTCCATAGGCGCGATAATCTAAGCATAAAATTTGATGAACTTCTGATAGTACCCAATGTGGCCCAATGTTGTGCGCAGCTATTTAACACTTCTTGGTGCCTCCATATTAATTATTGTTGTTATCTTAGTAGGGTCCACCATAATTCCTTGCTTGCATACCACATGACCCAGCAATATTTTGAAAGGGACACAGAACAAGAATTCTTTCAGGTTTAGCGTAATTTGATACCTTTGGCATATATCCAACATCAAGTGCAAACTGGTGAAATGGCACCTTACTAGCCCAAACACTGTCCAATCATCAAAATATACCTCCAAGAACTTGTGAATAAATTCTTTGAATGTCACGATGACTATGTGCGAGAAGATCGTTGACGCATTCTTAAGTCCAAAAGGCATCACTATATACTAGAAACATGCCCACTCTGTCATGAAGGTGGTCTTATTCACGTCTTCTAGCGTGATATTTATCTAATGGTATCCAAAGAACCCATTAGTGAATGAATTGGCCTCCTTCCCTCCAAAATTATCTAGTACCTCATCTATGAAAGGTGTTGGAAAAGGATCATGAACGCAAGCATCGTTAAGCTTCATGAGATCTATGCAAATCCTTATTTCATCCTTTTGTTTCTTTTCCTGAACTAACATTGGAATCACCCAATTAGATTCTTCCACTGGTTCAATAATTCCTGCTGCAAGCATCTTGTCCAACTCCAAGTGGACCTTTTCCTTGTATTTGGGATTAAGGCAATATGGCATTTTCTTAACAAGCTTCGTGTCTGGTTTCAAAGTAATCTTAATCACTCCTAGATCACCTATGATGCCTTTTAAGTCCAAAAATTTGGTAGGAAATAAATCCTGATATTCGCGGAGCAACTCATCGACTTTATCTATTGTAGCATCATCCAGTAATCTCTAGTCTTTACAAGCTTTAGCTCCGCCTCAGTGCCAATGTTCACTTGTCTAGTCTTCAATGGCGTGGCGATGTCTAGATTCTCTATCTGTGGTCCCTCAATTTTATGGTGGCCTTCGACCTCTGGGATGTTAATATTCCTTGGATCCTCATCATCTTCTTCAGTGGTCACATTATAGCACTCCTGGGCATGGCACAACTGGGTACTCCAATCCGGTTGAATCAATTCTAAAGGATCTTGCGGTATTCTAAAGATTGTTGCCTTAACCTCCTACAATGCTTCTTCGATGCTTCTGAACTCATCCTCAAAGTTGAAGGTCATTAAAAATCCTTCTCTCAAGATGTCCCACTCCACGGTACTATGGTCGAGCACTGTTTCTAGGTACTAATTCATACGAATGATGTCCAAAGTGTGTCAGAAAATATGCACTCACTCTGGCTACAACTCCATTCCATAGACCTTAATCCATTTTACTAAATGATCATGCATATCATTTCTCCCATCATATTTTTTAGTTAGCCAAACTTTTGGGTGACCAAACTACAATCTCATCATTCTTTTGTACTCGCGCCATTCATGAAAACTATCTTTATGTGTACCCCACCACCATGCAGGTGTAGTGCACAGTGCCAAATATAGTGCTTGGAAGTGATGCTTCTCTAGTATTTCCCTTTCAATGCATCTAAAAATTTATCTACATCATTCAAACCATCATAATAAGGTAAATTTCTTACCTCCGATGACACACAATGCATTGATTTAGTCTTATAGCACAACGTAGATACTTCGTGCAATCTATTCTGCCAATGCTCCAACTCTTCATCTAAAGATGATGTACAGGAACTTTTGCAGTCCCATGAAATTCGTCCATCGGCTGTCAAATAACCCAATGTTGGTCTCGGGTCGTTATGTTATAGATTTGGTCTAAATAATCTTCGCTTTCCTCATAGTCGTGGACTGCTTCAGTATAGCGTGGTCTTTCTGCAGGTCCCAATGGTACTATTACACAGAGTGATTTCCTTTCAAATGACATCTTCTGCTTCTTCATATTGATTACCCCATTCATTTCGATAGCTCAATCAATTCCTAGGAGTGCGAGGTATGGATTGTTGTCATCAACAATCTGTATCACTTCAAAATCAGCCAACCTTCTCACACCTTCTATATCTACCTTCACTCCATGCAATCTCCCCATAGGGATAATCTTCTGTTGATTTTCCATTCTCAATTGAATTCGAGACCACTATACCACAAGTCTCCCAATTCTTTCCCATGTTTGTTTAGGAAAAACATTTGCATCCAATCATAGATCTAAAATAACTTGATCCATCTCATAGTCTCATATTTGTGCAGTAAGCTTCATCTCATGCCATGTTCTCAACTTGTGTTTACCTTTCTTTCTGACTGTGTCGTATCCTTTAGGAGCACCTTCCTTACCGGCAAACTTATTAATCAATTCTTGTAGCCTTTTCACGGCCATGATGTCATGCAATAGCTTCATACTAGTCTCCAAGAAAGTGGTAAGCATGGAGGGGTCAACTTCTTAGATAGCTTGCCCTAACTTCCTGAATTAGAGGCCTCAGCAAAGATTTTATTTTCTTCCATGAATGTTTCATTTGCATGCTCTAGATCAAACCCAACCTCCTTTTCTAGATCCTTGCGAACCCACTCACTCTCTTCAAGTTGATTTCAATTATCATCACCAGTCATCATTTCGCTTCGCAGCATAATATTCACATTGGGATCCTCTTCGTGGTGCATCCCCCATCATCTGTAGATTCTGGGTAAACTGTTGAGGTTGAACCTTCTTCTCCTGCATCTTAGCTACCAATATAGGGCATTCCTCTATTGCATGGTAAAACTAAGTATAGTAGAAACATGATGGGCATGTCTGGCTCGTACACTCCCATGCGTAGTGTCTTGGCACTCCGCAATTATAGAAAATAACGTGCCCTCAACCTCCACTAGGTCCTCCTCCCCCTCTGCCTCATCTGCACCCCTCATTTCCTCCAAATGCTCCTTTAGAACCTTGATCTAAAGGCCAAGTTTATGTTTGAATTCGATATGTAGGCGTTCTTTCCATAATCAATTCATAGCTACAGCAGTTACACTCATCATGGCCCACTGATTTACAAAAATTTCAGAATAATTGTGGTAGTGTTTGTAAAAAAATTTGTAGCAAATGAAAATTATCTATAACATGTTTTCTAGCCACCTAACAAATAGCTCACCATAGCTTGGGCCTTGTACTTGGTCCTAGAGTAGTCTCCTATCTCAGGGGAATTGGCCCTCCCCCTGTAATATAATTCACAAAAACAGGCGAGTGATCTTTATCATGCCCCTAGATTTTGCATTTTAGGCACCAAACTTCTTCATGCACCTCTGACTGAGCAACTTTTTCCTTCTTCAAACTCTACAACTCCAAGAAGAGGCTTTGCAACTCCGCATGGATCTACTAAACTCCCAAAGCAGTGTCCTGAATAGTTGTTTCAAGCAATCTCATCATAATCTCCAATGCTTCCACCTAGGTCCCTATCTTTTGTTGCGATAAAGAAACCCTTAGGTGGGGTAGGAGCGAGGCTACAAACCATTCGTAGTGTTGCCTATATGTGAGATTCATTTTAGCTTCATGGATCTAGCACTTTAGTCTCTGATCCATCTCCCAGGGTGTTTCACCAAGCCTCATCATGATTTCCTTGAATCCAACGACTAATTGTGATTCATACTTAGGCCTACCAAATTCCTTATTCAATGCAGTTTCAGTGTCCGTTAACAATACCAATGGGTTATTGATGTAGTACTTAATGTACCATGTCAATGCATGATCTTGTAGAGCAATAACCAACTACGACTTCTTTATATGGTCATCTGTAATATTTTGTGCCATCCATATAGCCTTCACAACAAACCAAAACTGATCCAAGTCCTCACTTCCCAAGAACTTGAAAATGAGAAACTTCATGGTATTCGACATATTGAATGGTGATGGAGGTGGTGGTGTGGGTGAAGGTGGAGGTGGTGTGGGTGAATGAGTATTTTGGAAAACCCTATTTTATAAATTGTATAGTGCTTTACAGTGAGGCCTGCACTGCTCCCTCATCGTTACTCGAAGTGACTCTATCAATGGGCTATATTCCAGACCTATTCTCTCTGAATTTCTAAAGAATAATTCACTTCATGTAGATCCAAACATCAAGACAATGGCATAAACTACTTTTCACACAAGTTGTAATAGAGTCAGAGGGTTGTCTGCCCTCACTTTTGTAAATGTAGTAACGGTTTGAGATATCTACCCATGGTCCGCGGACCATGGGATTGTATAAATAGAGTGAGGCTCTAAGTGTAAAGAGACATCTAAGGAAAAATTGGAAAGGAAATAAATTGATGAAGCAGTGAGTTTAAGTGTAGAATCATGTATTTGGGTCGTAGAGTAGGAGAAGGCTCTGCAGCTGAGTGCGCAGAGGCCTAGTAGTCCATAGTTGAGTACACAAGGTAGGTTGAGTCTATAACCATTGGAAGCATTAATAAAGAGAAATTTTACCATATTTCTATCTATCTTTTCCTATTTTATGCATTGAAGTATATTGGGTATGAATTATTGTTTATTTACTGTACGAACTTATATAAATGTGCCGAGTAAGTAAACATAATATAAGGTATCTATTTATGTGAAGATAACTAACTATTATAAAGAAGATAAGTAAGATCCATGGTGTGACTTAGGGAAATAGTGCATATCACTACTCTAGCAGCATGAAAGCCCAACGACCCCTGGTTAGGGTTGTACAAAGGTGAATATAACAAGGCACGAAGGCCCCGCGGGTTAGGGAAGCATGTGAGGTAACCTACATGAAGGTATTCACAGTTGGATAAAATCAACCCCTCAGACATCTCAGAGGTGTGGAAACTTGGTTCCAGCATCCTCCCATACTTCTTCAATTAAGACCTCAATCCACGCTTCATGGATTGTTGCTGAAAGGGCCAGTAGTGTAGGGAATTGTTTGGCTAATTAACTCAGAACCTGGGTTAGGCCCCAACAAGCCAACATATAGCTCCATTGCCAGGACTGAAATCTACATAGAGATGTTTGATGTCATATCATTGGAGTCCAGCAAAGAAATAAATTGAGGATTGGTTGGACAGGAGAATTCACGAGTTCACAACACAGGAAATAGGAATCCGCAACTATCAAAAGAAGAGTGGTTAGACTGCTACCTGTACACAGAGATCCATGAAATATTCTTCGTATCTTTCTCTACTTAGTTGTATGAGTGGATAGCGAAGTTAGCAGATAGCCAAGGAAGGTCCAAGCTCGACATTCCTATTGTGTGGACCCCAGAGTTGGTGCACATATTGGAAGCATTCAAGGATAAGATTGTTGGATCGATCAAATTATAGGAGGATTCATTACTGAGTTCACAGTAGATACTTCAGTCAGCTATAATGACGCAAAGCGATGCTTCCTCAAAAAACCATGAGGTAAGTACATTAAGTCTCTGAACACTTTGATTAAAATGCTACTATGTGAAAAGAAAATTATGCGAATACATTGATGTTCAGGGTGACGCGAAGTGGGAGAATTTACAAAAACAAAGGTACTACAGAACTAGAAAGTAGCCCCTTGATTTCACCTCCATGAGGGGATGAGGAAGAGTTTGTGAAGGTCTCACCAAAAAGTGTGATAAATTTAATAAGGCAGAGGATTTTACACATAACACCCCCACCCACACCACCACCAATTTCATTGCCTTCAACCCCATCTTTGCCCGTACCACCTCTGCCACCATCGCAAGTTAATATGGCAAGCATGATTAATTTGCCAATGTTCAAGGGAGTAGGACATGAACATCCGGACTAGTTTTGGTTCGTGATAAAAGTTGAAGCGTAGGGAGTTACAAATGACAATATAAATAAAGTGACATTGGTTAGTGCTCTGCAGGATCACATGCTGACCTGGTATATTAAGCATTCTAATGACAATCTAAATGTGGGGATTGCGAATATCCAAATTGTGTTCAACAAAGAATTTAGCAAGCTAATGTCAAAGGTGTAATTGATCATTGGGTTCAAGGAGATCATGATACTACCAGGTGAGACCCCCTGGGAATTACATCAGAGACTGAAGTACATGATTCATGAAGCTAATATGACTTTGACTGATGGACAACACCGTGAATGGTTTGTAGCATCACTAATGCTGCATTTAAGGAACGCATTGTCACAACAAATGTTAACAACTCAAGTAGAGACCTTTCAGATCACAATGAGGCTACATGAGAACCCAATATAGGATCCTAACATGGGAGTTCAGTAGATCCACACGTAGTTGAAAAACTTGTGCCTTGAGATGCAGAGTCTAAAACAATACAGGATAGCTCTCCCAAAAGTGCGCGACGAGGTATGGTGTGTTAAATGTAAGGGTTAGGGTCATGACAAGGACCATTTCCCAATGTTTGTGAATTACCTCACGAGATGAGGACTGATGTCGTTAAGCCTAGAGGCCCAAGAAGGATGTAGCATGGCACCTTCTTTGTTGTGCGCAATTTCTCAAATAGGAGGAAAGCATGCTACGGACAACTACCATTTGTTGCAAAAGTACACACAAAATTCGCAATAGTTGTTTTGTAATTTTTGTAGATCAGTGGGACATGATGAGCACACCTGTAGAAGATATGAGATGATGATAGATAGGACTCCCACCTATAGGATTCAGTTCAAAATTCAGCCCCTTGACCAGAACACAAGAGTGGCACGAACCAGATTTCAAGGGCGCGAACAAGGCCGAGGTGGAGGAGGACTTAGAAGAGGTCGCAGACAACTGATATGTTACAATTGCGGGGGGAAAAGAAATTATGCATGTGATTGTACGAATCCAACATGCCCATCATGCTTGTATTGTACCTTGTTTCATCATGAGACAGAGGATTGTCCCACACTGATAGCGAGGCTATGCGACAAGGTGGCGCTCCAACCTCCCTCGACTCAAAACCTGTAAATGATGAGGTCTGAGCCACATGAGGAAAACCCTAATGTAAACATTGTGCTCCAAAGTGGGATGACAACAGGGGATGATAAAGGTAAGCAACCTAAAGATAGTACTTGGGTTCGCAAGGCTCTGACGAAAGAATGAGAGTTTGATTTGGCACATGCTAAGGAAACGTTCATGGAAGCTAGGAAGAGCTTCACTGATGCCTCCACTTTAGGAAGCAAAGACATACCAGAGCTAGAAATGGACCCATCAATGCTCACGTCATTCCTAGAAAAATGCATGAAGCTACAGTGTGACAGTAAGGCTATAAAGGGATTACAGGAACTCATTAATAGATGTGTTGGGACCGTGCCAGGAGAACTGCAAATAGTCTGAAAGATTGGAAAGCATGCGATGAGGAGGGGAAGAGAAATTAGATTAATCATGCAGATTAGAGAATATGATATGGATCAAGTGATTCTAGATTTAGGATTAGATGTGAACATTCTACCAAAGTAGACATGGGAGCATATGGGAAGGTCTATGCTACAATGATCTCCTATCCAACTACGAATGGCGAATGAGCAAAAGATCATACCTATGGGAAGATTGTAGGGAATCACCATGGATATTGAAGGGGCACGAGCGCTAGTAGAATTTGAAGTGATAGAGATTGTTAATGATAGAAATCCCTACCCCATGATATTAGGAATAGATTAGGCCACTGACATGAACAGGGTGATAAATCTAAAGAAGCGTAAGATGATTTTTGAAAAAAAGTCTCTGCGCCTAGTGATACCTTTAGACCTTGCAGAAGGATCGTACTACACGGAGCCAATGCATGACTATGAAAGAGACAATGACTTAGAGTGCATCTACAAGATAACCACACGAGAGAAAGACTAGGTAAATCCTACCATGTATGGATGAATCTCATGGGAGCATGAAAGCTCTTATAAATTGGATTCGGATGAAGAGATAGAGCGATGGCACAACCGGTTACACGAGCTAACCATGCTGAACTACAACATGAGGAAAAGATTGTTGTGTTGCGTATTAATGAAAGTAAGGGATCTACCTGCATATGATGGATTAAGTGAGGTAGATGCCTTCCTAAATAGATTTGAAAAAGAGGTGCCCAAACAACAAAGTTTCGAGGCTCTGAAAGGGGTACTACGCACTATGCCTGCGAGGTGGTAGGGTACACACCAAGGAAACTTTGAGGACTGATGTGAATGGAGGAGAATGATGTGCATGAGTTTTGGGAAGCCTCAGATGCATCTAATAGACAAGTATGATGAATAGGATGATCCACGTGCCCCCCTCGCCAAGTGGAACAGGGTCTATGGGTAAGAGCCACAACCTGAATGGGTGCACCTATTCTGTCATACCCTAGATGTGATACCCATGAACTGGTATATAGAGACGAAGCCCCACCATTGAATGCATGAATGGGATATCTTACATGAAGGGTTCTTGTTAACCTTCACTTTTGAGGATCGTTGGTGGGAAACTATTGATGACGTGCTACAAGCAGTAAAAGCAGCTATCTTTAAGATACCCTAGGAGCCAATAGAATTGATTCAGCCTAAATAGGCTACTCAATTGAGATGCACACTAGAGTGTTACAATGTTAATAATGAAGAAGACGATGAGGATCCATGAAATATTAACATTCTAGAAACTAAAGGCCATCATGAGGTTCAAGGACCACTGATTGAAGACCCTAACATAACTACGTTGATAAAGACAAAATAGGTGAACATTGGTACAAAAGTCGAACCTAAGTATGCAATGTTCGATGACTACTGGGAGGACACGATGGTGGATAAGGTCATTGAGTTACTCCACAAGTACCAGGACTTATTCCCGACCAAGATCACAGGCTTAAAAGGAATCATCAGAGATTTAGGAATGATGCACATCACATTAAAGCACAATTAAACAGAGGCCTTACTGCTTGAATCCGAAATACAAGGAGAAGGTCTGCGTACATCTAGAAAAAATGCTCGTAATTGAGCCGGTGGAAGAATTCGATTGGAAAAGAAGCAGAAGGGCGAGATAAGAATATGTGTGGACCTCAAAAAATTGAATGATGCATGTGTGCATGATCCATTCCCAACTCCATTCACAGATGAAGTATTGGAAAATGTCAGTGGGCAAGAAGCATATGCTTTCACTAACGAATTTTTAGGGTACCGCCAAATCAAAATTGCACTGGAAGGTAGGAGTAATACAACCTTACCAGCTAAGTGGGGCTACTTTCAATACACTGTTATGCCATTTGAATTGAAGAACACATTGGCCATGTTTTTGTGCATAGTTGTTGTAGCATTCAAGGAATATATCCACAAGTTCATGGAGGTTTATCTAGATGATTAGATTGTATTTAGATTGGTTAAGCACCATGTAGTGAGCTTACGCTTGATGTTGGATACCTACTGAAGACATCAAATCACTTTGAACCTTAAGAAGTGTACATTCCTCATTCCCTTTTGGAACCTGTTGGGACATGTAGTTTGCAAACAGGGACTATTGGTAGACCCCGCAAAAATTGTAGTGATTCTGAATTTGGAAGCATCGCGAAGTGTCAAACAGATGCGCATTACCCTAGGATATATGGGGTACTATAGGAAGTTCATAAAAAACTATGCCCATATCACCACGCTGATGGAGAATCTATTGAAAAAATATGTCACATTCTGCTTGAGCGATGACTGCAAGAAAATCATAGATGTACTAAAAGAAAAAATGGCCTCTGCGTCGATCCTGGTCTTCCCAAAATGGGATGAGAAGTTTCATGTCCATGTTGATGCGTTGTGTATAGCACTAGGAGAGGTACTAACAAAGGAGGATGGAGAAGGCTTGGATCACCCTATCACATTCATGAGCTGCAAGTTGTCTAAAGCAGAAAAGAACTATTCCACAACTGAACACGAGGGATTGGCTATGATGCACATGCTCCAAAAATATCAGCACTATTTTCTAGGGGAACACTTTAAGACGTATAAAGATCATTCCAAACTGAAATACTTGGTTAATAAGCCTATGTTGGGGGGGCACATATGCAGGTGGCTTTTATTGTTCCACGAATATGGTTTTGAGGTCATCGTGAAGCCTGGGCACCTAAATGCAGGACCGGATCACTTGTCACACATTGAGATAGGAGAGGAGCCTACTATTTTGGAGGAAGGATTATTGGACACACAACTCTTTGTTTTTCATGTAGCAGATGGACACTTTGAAGATATAATCCACTTTCTCATGACTGGAACTAGCCAAAAGGATATTTCATCCAGCAGAAGAAGGAATTGGTGGTGCACATGGCAAATTTTTCTGTCATTGTAGAGCACCTATATAAGATGGGCAATGATGAGATATTGGGAAGGTACATACCTAAATTTGAATGAATTCATATCCTCACAAACGTGAATGGGGGCGCTGCAGGAGGGCACTATGTAGGGCGAGTGACCGTGTAAAAGATTCTCCATGCAGGGTTGTGGTGGCCAACCCTTCATCAGGATTCAAAAGCACATTGCAAGGCCTATGATGTATGTCAAAGAACAGGTAAACCATCGTGGAGGGATGAGATGCCTTTGAATCCACAAATGATGCTCCAACCCTTTGAAAAGTGGGCGATCGACTTTGTCAAACCCATTAAACTTTAGGAAAGACATGCATGAGATACATCATCACTATGACAGAGTACCTGACTCGTTGGGCAGAAGCATAGCTGGTAAAAGATTGCATAGCCACCATGGCCGTGAATTTTCTGATTGAACACGTATTGACATGATTTGGATGTCCAAAGATATTGATGAGTGATCGCAATACACATTTCCCGATCTAAAGTTTGCTCAAACTAATAGAAGAGTTTCAGGTGTATCATCAAAAAAGCACACCGTATCACCCACAAGCTAATGGGACAGTAGAAGAATTTAACAAAATATTGGAGACTGTGCTAACTAAAGTATGCAACAAATAGCAAAGTGATTGGAACCTACGTGTACCTGTATTATTATGGGCTTATAGGACAACCTGGAAGAAACTCACAGGGGAAACACCTTTCCGGTTGGTCTATGGAGTGGCCTTAATGCCAATGGACTATATTGTGCCTAGTCTATGCATAGCAACACTCACAAGTATGATGGACCACAGAGCCATGGAGGAGAGGCTCACACAATTGGAGGAAATCGAAGAGGAACAGGTTTTGGCTGGATTCCATCAGTAGGTACAAAGCAATGTGAAAAGGCCTAGCACAATCGACATATTAAGTTGTGCACCTTCAAGGTAAATGCTTTGGTGTTACTATATGACAGTAAGTTTGATAAAGTCCCGAGAAATTTTTGAATGCATTGGTTGGGACTGTATGTTGTTAAGGAGGCCACAGACAAATGTGCGGTGCAGCTGGTAAAGCTAAATGTAGAACCTTTCCTAGAAAAAGTGAATGGCAATCGATTGAAGCCATACACAGGTGCCCGATATCGACTAGCTGACAAGCGCATAGTGTTTGCACTCCAGGTAGCTGAAAGAAGGCGTAGGACTGTAAACATATGCAAGGGATGCAGGAATGGATATAGGGGAGTAGTTTCAACATCGTGGTCTCAAAACAACACTTACAAGAGATACAACAGGCAGTTGCTCAGTGCACTGTCGACCTTGTAGCCGTTCGAGCAAAGTTGTGAGGTCTCTCCGCAAAGATCTCCACACTGACATAGTGACTCGATGGCGAGTCACAATGTTTGTGTTAGGGTCCTGTTGGGCATGGGATCCCCCAAAGGCAAGTTTTGGGGCTTAAAGCCCAAGTTTTGACTAAGTCCATTGTAAAGACTTCGTGATTTGTGGGCACGGAACGCTAAGTTGTAATAGAGTCAAAGGGTTGTCCACCATCATTTTTGTAAATGTAGTGTCAATTTGAGAGATCTACCCATGGTCCACAAACCATGGGATTGTATAAATAGAGCGAGGTTCTAAGTGTAAAGAGACATCTAAGGAACAATTGGAAAGGAAATCAATTGATGAAGTAGTGAATCTAAGTGTAGAGTCCTGTCTTTGGGTCGTAAAGTAGGAGAAGGCTTTGTAGCTGAGTTCGCAAAGGCCTAGTAGTCTGCATCTGAGTGCGTGGACCCCTGCAATTGAGTGCATAGGGAAGGTTGAGTCTATAACCATTCGAAGCATTAATAAAGAGAATTTTTACCATATTTCTGTGTATCTTTTTCTGTTTTATGCATTGAAGTATATTGGGTATGAATTATTGTTTATTTACTGCGTGAACTTATATAAATGTGTTGAGTAAGTAAACATAATATAAGGTATCTATTTATGTGAAGCTAACTACTATTATAAAGAAGATAAGTAAGATCCATAGTGTGACTTAGGGAAATAGTGCAGATCACTACTCTAGCAATGAGAAAGCCCCATAGCCCCTGGTTAGGGTTTCGTAAAGGCGAATATAATAGGGCACGAAGGCCCTGTAGGTTAGGGAAGTGTGCGAAGTAACCTACATGAAGGTATTCACAGTTTGACTAAATCAACCTCTCAGACATGTCAAGGGTGTGGAAACCTGGTTTCAACATTCCCCCATACTACTTCGAATGAGACCTCAGTCCATGCTCCTTGGACTGTTGCCAAAAGGGTTAGTAGTACATAAATTTGTTTGGATAATTAACTTTGAACCTGGGTCAGGCCCGAACAAGCCAACATATCTTGCAAAGTATTCCACAAGGATGTGATAGAAGTGATAGTCAATACACAAAGGTGGTTTGTCTAGTATCTCACGGAGTAGTCCATAAGGATGAGATAACGGTGATAAGAAGTACAACACATATTCAACAATGTGAGTACTAAAATAACCAAAGTAGTTCAAATATATTAGTACAGGTTAAGAAAACATGCATTACAAATGTTTAAAGAGTAGTCTTACAAGCAACTTCAAAACATGCGAGAAAATTTGATGGCCTTAATAAGCTTCTGAATTAAGAAAAATCCCCAAGACACATTTGTACACCATACATCACTAGTCCCAGTATTTGGACATTGGAGCCACTCCTCACTCCTCAAAGAACAAACTATAGACTCCCAAGGTTATGTGGGATGAGCCAAGGTGAAAATTCCTTGCACATACAATGGGAGGGGTATATATAGCCAAGGGTGATGCTTGACCCTTGTGACTCTTGGACTACCCTCATGACTGTTCAACTTCCCATGACTTTTCAATTGATATGAGTCTTCAAATTTCATGTGCATCCATTGGACATCACCTCACATTACAGTCAATTACAAAATATATGGCCCATAATGGTGATGTGGCCAAGAAAACTCATGACACAACTCGATAAGACATTGCTAACATGTATTGGTTGACTGTGGTGTTCATGTCAAGTTTTTGTGCCGCTAAGTAATGGATGTACTCTTGGTGTGCTTTTTCTTCTCCTCTACATGACATAGTGTTATTGGGTCTTCAATGGTTTTGGTCTTGCATGATGGTTCAATGCACATGTTCCTTTCTCTTGTTGCCATATATTCTTGGTACATTCATCTAGTTGTAAGCAAGTCTTCTAGCATGTGTGCTCCTTCTTCATCCCATTCGTCATCTCATCATGATATATCAGTGTACCTGTTCCTGCGATTCATTCATGACAGGATGACATCAAATCCAAAACCTCCTAGTCTAGCATTATGCATTTTTTTTAGGTTCTAGGTGACAGGGAGGGAGGAAAACTCACCGAGACAACACAAAGTGTAGCTAAGACTGGAATGAGGAACTCTAGGAGGACAGCCTACACTCTCAGGAAAAACTGTGAAGTGACCATTAGGATGCATAATTATGCAACGAAGTTCACCAATGGAAACTAAAAGGTGGGACCTTGAGGGGGGCACTTCTACGTAGTTCCTATAGGGAAGACAATACAGGGTCGCAAGGGTCCTACTAGAAAGTTATGCATAATTTCCAAGAGAAAAGAATGACACAGCTAAAAGAAACCTGTTGGGAAATTCTACACAATTTTTGAGAGTAGTGTCGGACAGGCAACAGAGGGCTAGCTGGGCATGTCTATGTAATTTTGGAGAAAAGTGCAGAGAAAGGGAGTAGAGGGCCAGCTGGGCATGTTTGCGCAGTTTTGGAGAATAGTTCAAAGCAAGGCAATAGAGGAACTTCTAGACATGAATACATAGTTATCAAGAGCAAGGCATGATAGGGTTGCAAGGGACCTCTTGAGCATGACTACACAATTTTAGAGAATAGTTTTGGATAGTCATCAAAGGGCCTGCTCGACATGTCTGCGCAATTTTTGAAGGCACTGCAGCGAAAGGAAGTAGAGGACTAGTTTGGCATGTCTGTGCAGTTCTGTAGGATAGTGTAGAACAAATTATTAGAGCATTGTAGGCTTCCAACAGTCAAGAAGGAGGTTTGATGACTTTGCTTGAGAAATGTGCAGTTCAATTTAGACATGGAGGCAGTCTTCTACGCAGTTCTAAGACACGAACATTCTACTCACCTTTGAGATTGCACAATGCAATTGGTCGAGAGGAAAACCTCAAGCACCATGTATTTTCAGGTAGTAAATAAGGGACATTGAGAGCTAATACTGCAAAGTGTATCTCAGTTAGGATTTGGTGGAAGGGCATTGTCCGGTCAGAAAAAATTTCAGGAAAATGGTTAAGTGTTAAAAGAAAGTGAACTTGTGCAGAATTGAAATTGTGATCATACACTTAGCATATTTTGACAATGAGATAACACATACCACCCATACAATAAGACAAAACATTCCCTTGGTGAGACTATCTTAGAGCTGAAAGTGACAAAAGCGAGACTTGTAATAAACCTTTGGACGACCATGATGACACTTGTGCGCTAGTGGTTACAACTTTGTTTGTGAGTATGACAGATTCTTACATAGCAAAGACAACCCAAACACACAAAGACAAACCTTCAAACACACTAGAACAATATCATAAGCATGACAAAGCAATCAATATGCCAAAATATCATCATTGGTCAAACAAGAAAAAGGGTGAAAAGACTTACCAAGAGCTCATGGGGTGAGCTCGAGTGTTTGCAACCATCAAAGGTAAAACCAAGGAAGGCTCTAAAATTTGGATAAAAGCCAAATTTTGGAGGGTGTTGTAGCCGCTACAACACAAGGTCATTTTTTGTTCTAGTGCTTGATTTCAGTAGTGTACTGATTCAATTTCAAGGTTTAGTATTTTGAGATCTATATGTAGGTAAGCTAAAGAGAAAACATGTATATTACATAGTTATGTATCATAACAATAACAAATATATTCTGACATAAGGATGACCAAGGTTTGGAATGACATGATCTAGTTTTTATGATGAACAATAGGTGGTATGAAATTATAATAAAGAGTATCCAATGAATTGAAATGATCTAGCTTCTTTAGTTGTTTGAGATTCAGTATTTGGTTTATTGAATGCATTGGTGATGAATTTGGCTCAGTGATTTGATACAATTTTGTTTTTAGTATTGTTGTATGATATTTGGAATAGATCCAATTTGATATATTTTGAAAATTGATCTGAAATGAACAAAGGATAAAAGGGTTGTAGCTCCCTTCCAATAGAAGATGAAAAATGAGAGAAGTTTGTAGCCTTATCCAGCTGGGTGCTGTAGGTTTTAACCCCATACAGAAATTACCTGCATACGAATTCTAAATCACAGGAAAATTAAAAATGCGAGAGCATAACCCATAAAACACATATACACAGAGATTTCCCATTGGATCTCAAAACTGAGAGTACCAGCTTGATTTTTCATTATATCCCTTTCAATGTTACAATACATATTTATACATGCCGAAGCATCCAATACCATGGACCGAAAACCATCGCGTCCAAAACTGTGGACCGAAAACCATAGGTA
>APFE030068492.1:0-18344 GCA_000404065.3 Pinus taeda
TACAAAATTATATTATGGCATGTGGACATCCAAATATTTTATTTAGGACTAAAAGTGCGTGAAATATTTTTACCACATGATTGGGCATAGTAGGGTTGGGATTATTGATGTTTTATAAGGCTTTTACTTAAAATTGGCTAAACATGCATATTCATTGCTTTTCTATTTAGATAACATGTTGTTTATTTTAAGAGGAATATGTGTCAACTCCACATTGAACATAGAAAAAATCACACATCACCCTCATATTGGGCCCTTCTTGGCATAATGAATTGATGTCTATTCGTATTTGCCTGTCATTTAATTTATATATTTGTATTGTTATGTACATAATTGACATTGAAATATTTTAATTAACATGAGTATTGCAATATTATATTTATAAACCACATCATCCACATTATATTTTTTTGTTTTTCAATATATCTTTAAATATATATCAATATTACTTCATCCTCCACTTTAAAAAAATTATGAAGTTCATATTAGAATAAATTAGTTAACATAGATGTTCATGTTAACTAGGTTGTATAATGCTCTTGTTAACTCAAATGATAATATTGTATTAATGCATACCATTAACTAAAAGAAAACAAGTAACTACACTTATCATTTTAACAATGAAAACATAGCAAATGCAGAGTTATGCTACATTTATGTTGATATAAAATATTCTATGTATTGCACTATAGATTTTAAACCATGATATATATATTTATATATAATGAACTTCAATATATACTTTATTTCCTTGTACAATAAAGTGAAATCTTTGGGCTAGTAAACCCATTCCTAAGTAGGGAATCGATATACCCCAAAAAAGGGGCGTGGCATGTTTGGGGACATAATCCAATGATTAGCTCTTTTACATAACACAAAGAAACTAACCACTCCCCCAAATCCAATCCCCATTCCTATAACCAATGCTATCAATGATATATTTTCATTGAGTTGACTTAGCCATCCCACTGTTACACTACTATTGTTAATAGCATTATCACCCTTTCTTTCATGTCTTTCATTTTCATTACATGAATCTAAAGGACAACCCCATAAGCACGTATTATTTTGAAAGGAAGATTCATTGAAAGTAGAAAATTGTGTCCCTGTTGGGATTTTCCCACAAAGCTTGTTTGAAGAAACATCTAGAACAGCCAACTCATGTAACTCAGAGAGATCTTGAGGGATTGGTCCACTCAAATTATTATGTGAGAAATCCAGTTGCTCCAAAGTAGATATCTTACTGAGAGTTGCGAGTATGCTGCCTTCCAATTGATTCCAGGATAAATTCAACAACCGCAAGTGGTTCATACTACCAATTCTTACAGGGATTTCTCCTGTAAGATTATTACAAGACAAATCAAATATAGTATTTGTAGGCAAGAGATATGACAAATCATACTCAAACCCTTTCATATCAATTTCTATTTCTTCATATGATCTATCATCCTCAATTGACACATTTGAAAATTTGGAGAGTCTCTCAAGATGATCTAGTATGCTTCCATTGAATCTGTTGTTGGACAAATCCAACACATGCAATTTGGTGAGATTTGTGATGTGTTGAGGAATACAACCATGCAGATTATTATAACCAAGGCTTAAAACTTTCAAGTCATGAAAAAATGTCAAGTACAGAGGGAGTTCCCCTGTCAATCCATTTCTCCTTAAATCTAGTTGTTGAAGATGGGTACAATTGGCCAAAGATGTGGGAAGTACCCCAAATAAGTTGTTAGAATGAGTAGAGAAGACTTGCATATTAGTGCAATTTCCAAAGCCATTAGGAATTGACCCCTTCAAGTTGTTTTCTGATAGATCTAACTTTGCAAGTGAATTCAAATCATTAATACTATTTGGAATACTCCCCGAAAAGCTGTTGTTATATAAATAAAGGTACTCAAGAGCCTTTAAGTGACCTATGGTATATGGGATTAACCCATTTAACTTGTTTGAATACAAATATAAGCCTTGTAATGAATGAAGCTTTCCTATGGCTCTCGGAATTGCCCCTGTAAGATTGTTGTTTGAAAGACCAAGCATTTCAAGGTTCCTTAAATTGGTAATAGCTTCAGGAATGCTACCAGTGAGGTTGTTTTCAGAAAGTTCTAGGTAGGTCAATTGAGTCAAATTGGCAAGGGATATAGGAATGGTACCATTGAGGTTGTTTCCAGAAAGAGCTAGGGAGGTCAAGTGAGTCAAATTGCCAATGGCTATAGGGATGCCACCAGTGAACTCGTTATAATAAAGATCTAGGTTGTTCAATTGAGTCAATTTGGCAAGGGATATAGGAATGGTACCATTGAGGTTGTTTCCAAAAAGACGTAGGGAGGTCAAGTGAGTCAAATTTCCAATGGCTACAGGGATGCCACCAGTGAGCTCGTTAAAAGAAAGATCTAGGCTGGTCAATTGAGTCAATTTGGCAAGGGATATAGGAATGGTACCATTGAGGTTGTTTCCAAAAAGACGTAGGGAGGTCAAGTGAGTCAAATTGCCAAGGGCTATAGGGATGCCACCAGTGAGGTTGTTACTAGAAAGATCTAGGTAGGTCAATTGAGTCAATTTGGCAAGGGATATAGGAATGGTACCACTGAGCTTGTTTTTATAAAGATCTAGGTCGGTCAATTGAGTCAATTTGGCAAGAGATATAGGAATGGTACCAGTGATCTTGTTTTCAAAAAGATTTAAAGAGGTCAATCGAGTCAAATTGCCAAGGGCTACAGGAATGGTGCCACTGAGCTTGTTTCCAGAAAGATCTAGGTAGGTCAATTGAGTCAAACTGCCAAGGGCTATAGGGATGCTACCAGTGAAATTGTTAAAAGAAAGATCTAAATAGGTCAATCAAGTCAAATTGGAAAGTG
Source organism: Pinus taeda (assembly GCA_000404065.3). Lineage (NCBI taxonomy): Eukaryota > Viridiplantae > Streptophyta > Pinopsida > Pinales > Pinaceae > Pinus > Pinus taeda. Next base: position 2,859 of record APFE030068492.1, read on the forward strand.
TTACAGGGATGGTACCACTCAGCTTGTTTTCAAAAAGATATAGGTAGGTCAATTGAGTCAAATTGGCAAGGGCTACAGGGATGCTACCAGTGAGCTCGTTTGTAGAAAGAAATAGCTCCGTCAATTGAGTCAATTTGGCAAGGGCTACAGGGATGCTACCAGTGAGCTTGTTTTCAGAAAGATTTAGGTTGGCCAATTGAGTCAAATTGCCAAGGGCTACAGGGATGCTACCAGTGAGCTTGTTTTCAGAAAGATCTAGGATGATCAATTGAGTCAATTTGGCAAGGGATATAGGAATGGTACCATTGAGGTTGTTTCCAGAAAGAGCTAGGGAGGTCAACTGAGTCAAACTGCCAAGGGCTACAGGGATGCTACCAGTGAAATTGTTAAAAGAAAGATCTAAAGAGGTCAATCGAGTCAAATTGGAAAGGGTTACAGGGATACTACCAATGAAATTGTTTCCATCAAGATGAAGAGTGGTCAATTGAGTCAAATTGGAAATGGCTACAAATATATTATTAGTGAGGATGTTTGAGGAAAGGTCTAAGTAAGTCACTGTGGTCAACTTGGAAATGGTTCTAAATATGTCATCACTAAGACCATTTCCAGAAAGGTCTAAGTAAGTCAATGTGGTCAAATTGGCAATGACTTTAAGTATGTTGATAGAAAAGTTATTTCCATAAAAAGATGAAAGAGCTAAATTGGTCAACTTAGGTAAACTGGAAATGCCTCTAGGTACTTTAGTGAAACTATTTTCATATATGTATAACTCACTCAAGGATGTCAAATTAACAATGGCTTCAGGGATGCTGAAGTTCTGATAAAGATAAAGACTTTGGAGGGGAAGAGAGAATATCTCACAAGGAATAGAACCCAGCATATTATCATGGGATATGGATAGGTGAGTAAGTTGTGTCAAGTTACCCAACTCTCGTGGTATCCTTCCAGAGAAATCATTGTCATCAAGAAAAAGGGACTGTAGATTCTGCAGCTGGCCCAACTCTACTGGAATAGGACCTGACAGCAAATTTCCTCCATTTTTAGTTTTACCCGTTTTGTCTCTACAACTCAACGTGTGACGAACGATGGAGTTTGACAAAACTGCAATGTTGCATCAACATCTGTGGTCATCACAATCACCTGAAATACGCATCCACGCTCGCTGCTGTTCACAATTATAAAGTTTATTTATTTAATTCGCAGGAAAGAGATGATCATATCTCTTTATTAAAATAGATCATGATAGCTAAAATAAGACATTTGAAAGCGTCATGGCTGGTGGCCATTTTACCCCTCCAAAAAAATCGGAAGAAAATAAAGCAGAATAGGGCACGTCGACAAAAATAATTGACAAGCCTTTCAATTTCCCAAAATAATTCGCACCTCTTCTCAACTCTGCAATGCACAGCATTTGGAATTTGAGTTTTGTCCACTCTTCACGGCAGATGCCTTTTGTCCACTCTGCTCAATTTGCCAAATCCATCCTTCCATCTTTCATTTTCCGGGCGGACATTTGAAAGGCACCTCTTCTCAACTTTCGAACGCACACCCTTTCCAATTTGATTTTGCAACGTATACGTATTCGTTCATGGAATGTCTATGTGCTCTGATCGTAAATAATCATATTATAGAAGAATTTCTCATTCCTTTTAATAAGATTTTTTTAAAACATAAATCCATATTTACTGTAAAACATATTTTTATGTTTTTTACTGGGAAGTCTGATGGTATTTTTCATTAAATTCATTTTGAAATTAAAGATTAAATCAGACGATAATCATTTTGATATGGAAAATTTCTAAAATATTAATTATAAAAAATGAAAATTATTTTCATAAATTCCATGTAACATATATAACACACAATAATAAATAAAATTAAAAAATATTGTTTTTTTAAATCACGAAATAATATCTAAAAAATTTAATTTAAATTATTTTATTTTTAATTTTTTTTTGTTGGGATAGATATTAATAAATAAGTTAAACTTAACCTCCAAAAAGTCTTCGGCAATAACAGTCAAATATAAGTTTTCCCAGGTTGAGATATATATGTGGAGAAAACAGTAACTCGTTACCAAAATATCAAAATTGTTGGTAAATTTTATTAAAAACGTACTGGGTGGTAAGTTGTTGATGAAGTAAAAGAAAAGGTGGAAGGTGGCAGGTGGAAAATGGGGAAGAAGAATATGACAGGTCTGCAAAAATTTGGAATAATGGAATAGCCTATCAATTTCCCAAGTCAAGTCAATAGAATTTCGATTTCGCAAATCTATCTCTTCATCTTTCACTTTCTGGGCAGAATTTTGAAAAGCACCTCTCCAACTTTGGAATTTGATTTTGCATCGTATATGTATTCATTCATGGAATTTATGCAACATTACAAAAAAATAAATATTGTCTCTACTATTTCCAGTTTCTAGACTTTTAATATTTAGAATCAATTTGCAAATATTTTTACCTATATATTGATACATATTTTTTTCTCTCCACTAAAATAAATTTTCCAAACTTTTAAAATCAATTTACGAATAATCCCACCCATATATTCTATAGGTGAGATTTCTTGGCTCCACTGAAATCGATTGCGATTTCTTGGTCACTATGCCCCACTCATCTTCATTCACGAAATGTACACAACATTTCAAGAGAAAGGCCTTTCAATTGTATATATGTGGTACATGCCATTTTTAATAAATGTATTATTGTGTTTGAATTTCATATTAAATGATTTACTTTTATTAAACAAGGAGGCTCTCACTTACTCAGAAACTGAAATATAATAATTTAGAAATTTAATTTTATTCAATTTTTTCTGTAGAATGCTTGCCCCTTATTTCTAATTAAAATTTAATTAGAAAATATATTATAATTAATTATCCAAGTTGCTTAATTGCCTAACCATTTTATGGAGGCATAAAAAGGGAGGGGGCTATGAAGGAGGAGACAAAAGTATTGTAACGAGAGGAGAGGTATGCACTAGCTTTAATTTGTTATTCATTCTTTCTAATTTTAATATTCTTTGAGTTATAAGAAGCAAAACCAGTAAGTGGCAATAGATAATTTTCAAAAGGAATATATCGTATAATGAGCAACTCGACTCACCCCTTGGACACATTATTTTAAGTAACTTGATTTTCTATCATTTTACTTGTTTTTCGAAGGTCTAGTTTTTATCCATCCAGTGCTAATAGCCATTTATTTTTTAGAGAAATAGGTTGTCTACCTGTATATCAAAGCATATTAAGGTGTTTTAAAGGTTGTCACTTCCAATTTATTTTTCTTTCCTAGACTTCTGCATATGATTTTTTGCATTGCAACTGTTTAGAATATGATCTGGTCAATCGTTCTTCATAGGAATTTATATTTTTATTATATTTTACTCACATAAGTTTTATTAATAAAAATCATCCGCTTTTCTCTATACTTTCTGTGTATACTTCTCGCAAAATTCAACTCTGCCTCCAAAATCATGATCAATTGTTTCACCTGCGCCGAGGTCCCTTCGCAATATAATTGAACAGTGGCCTCAATAGTTTTAGAGTTCATTTTCTGACCCATCTATCTCATAGTCCTCTGTCACGCAGTCCCCTGTCGTGCAGTCCTCTGTTGCACATTCTGACTGGAAGACGAACTAGCTTCTTTACCCTTTCCTTCCTAGTGTCTGCGGCCCCTTCCACCTCAGCTGAGGCTCCACCACGAGGCTGAGACTTCACCATATATTCCAAGGCAGGGCCCCCTTTCTTCACCCTTCTCCCACTATCCTACGCTTATAAACCAACCCACTATATAGAGGCAGGAAGTGGATACAGCGTAGGCAAACTTGGAATATGATTCTTACAGAGGACCACACGAAAGACAAGCATTAACTTAATGTATGACCATAAAAACAAATGAAACACAATACGACATTGTATCCCTTCAGAATTCCCCCAATCGAGCCAAAAAACATACATAAACAGTAACCCTCTAGTAGTGGGAGGTAACAACAGAATAATAACGGTGTCCCCCATGCACCCCTGAGCCCTAAGTCCATAGACTAAGCCCTGATCATTTACCAGAAACCTTACTCTCCATAGGGCTTGCCAAAACAATTCAAGCTTAAAAAGAAGAACCCAATTATTAACATGTAGAGGAAATGTCATGAGAAAAAACCAAAAACCATTAAACATGCCCATGCGAGAAAGGATGTTGCCAAAGAATATAGAAATCAACACTACATAGTCGAGAAGGCCAATATTACCAGTCACAGAAACCGCTAATTTAACCAGTGTTTCCTTTCCCCTCTAGGCATAAGGCTTATCACAAGTAGAAGCCCCCAACCTAGGATACAAGGATATACTTATAACATACCAAACATTTTATGCCAACCTCAAACAGAGACAGGCAACAACTAGGTATATCTCTTGCATTCTCGACACTGTGAACTTGTAAACATCAAACTTAGGCTCCCTAAGAAGCCGAGGACACACGTTTATACACCGGATAGATGGTCTTAACTCCACCTCTACTTCCACCACCTATAGGTGCCGAGGGTTATCAACCATTATGTTGTGGATCTACCAAGATCTGCGACGCTTCATGTTATCACAATGAATAAGCATGTGATGGATCATATTATACAAATCCATCTTAACCCTCTCTATATCAAGAGTGCATAGGGATCATATCTCTCTTGGTGCAAACAATTCCTCAAGTTTCTCTAGGGATCTTATATATTTGATCCCTCTGAGGGATCATATATAATTATAATAATATTATATAATATATACTATATAAATAAATTAATATGATGACTTTCTTGTTTATTTATCATTCAATAAAATTACTAAGAAAAAAAAATATAACTTTAAATAATAAGAATAATGAATAATAATTAATATATAATTAAAAGTATATAACATCCTAAAAGGCATGTAACAAGATTCTTAACCTGTGAGGCTTTGTTACAATATCATGCTTTGAATACCATAACTAATTTTATATGACACTTGTTCATATGTCATTCTTTCTAATTAATGAATTTAATTAAAATGACATAACTACAGAAATAAATATCATCTTTTGATTTGTGTATATGTTGTACTGTTCAACAACCCCCCCCCCCATTTGTTATATAAATAGTTAGTATTGTATTAATAAATGGGGACCCTTTAATTGTTTTTCCAAAAAAGTAGCAAATAAGAGCTTGCCTTTTGAAACCATTTAGAATAAAACCTTGGATACTTAAAATATCAAACCAAGTCATTTTGTGACGAGGCATTCTCGCTTTATTGCAAATCGCAGGATCCAAAATAACAAAGGTTAGTTGTGAGGTAGAATCCACGAAATGTGATAAAAGAAACCCCCGTAAAAGACCAAGGTAGCATTTAACTTTTTATAAAACTTAAGGCATAAGATATTCCTTAAAATATTTTTTGTAATCATGTCGTGACTTTTATAAGGGCGCAAGCATGCAAACCATAAGAAAATGTGCAATGCGATGTGGTCTGGACCCGATGGAATATTAAAACTATTATAAACTTAAATCAAGTCCAACATATCGTAAATATCTATTTTAATGGAATAATCCTTCGCATAAAGGAAACGCGCTCGAAAAAGTAAAAGGGATGCCACTCATCACAAATCGCAAAACACCAAGGAAACTTTGAATTGCTCTATTCATGAACACAATGATATTGTGATTTTCGATAATGCGATAATGCGATTTTGTGATATTACGATTTTGCGGTTCTGCGATATTGTGATATTGCGATTGTGATAATCCAATTTTGCGATAATGCAATTCTACGATATTACGATATTGTGGTATTCCGATTCATTGCAATTTCATGATCGACATTGCTCATAACATACACCAATTTGAAATTTCATTTAGAAATTTGTGATGTGATTTTTTGATAAGTCATAAGGAAATCACACATAGCCCTTAATGCATAGTTAATGAGGTTTAATTGCATTTATTCTTTTAATGGATCGAGAAGATAGATATAATTTTTATCCGTGTTTGAAATAAAAGCTTCATCCTTATGTTCTTTCAAAATTGACTATGCTATTGTGTATCTGCTTGAATTTTCTCTCTGCATTTTTATCCTCTTTTCTCCATTGCCCAAATTTCAGGAAATTCCGAAGAAGACATCGCTCGCAAAAATGGTTAAAAAAGGAAAAATGATTGCTGAAGCTACAACGTTTGAGGATTCAGACATGCTTCCACTCTTCTCTAATACCACATGCAATAAGGATAGCAGGACTACAACATGGGAGGCAATGTATAATTTACTGGAGGAAGAAAACCTAAATGTCTTGGAAACAAAAGCAATAACAGATGCTGAGGAAAGTTCCTATGCTTTCTATTTCGAAGCAGCATGTTATTTCTTGCACAAGATAGTTGCAAGGCCAAAAATCCTACCATACACGGATATGGTAAGATGGATTAATGATAACGTGGATATTTCATATAGAACATTTAGAAATTCTATGCATGAAGTCATGGGGTCATTCAAACTAGACAATTTATGCCAATTGTACCATTTGCCAGAGCCATAGAAGATCTATGATAAAGCCTTTATTGAGAACTTTTCTAAAGAAAATGAGGACCCGATGGATGTTATGCAGAATTGGAGGTCTGGCTCCAACAAGTTCAGGCGGGAGAAAACTGGTATGTACCCAATTGCACCTTTGTTAACCCCGCATAATTTTGTAGCCGCAATGTTGTGTAGGTTATTTGGAAAAGTTTATACCACCAAGTTTTCTATTGAATGGGTTCCATTGATTGATGCAGTTTTTAATGTTATAATCATGAACTAGAGTAATAATTTGTTGGATAATTTGGTTATGGCCATTAGAGATTACAGGAGCAATATAATTATCTCCACTCGGGTTATCCCTCCCTTTTACATGAGTTCTTATGTCATGGATGCTATATGTTTTTGTTCACATTTTAAAAATATGGTCTGGAAATGGACTTTATAGGATCCTACTCCCATCCATGTTTATCATAAAGTTTTGTGGGAATCGTATTTTAGCTCCCATTTTTATAAAATTTGTCATGATGTTATGTTTCAAATTTACCAGACCATTTTTTATAAGAAATCCCCCAGGCTATCAGAAGAAGCAAAGACATACATCTTGTCAATGGAAAGATGGTTTGATGAGGAATTGTTTACTTATATCGGAATTTTTGGGAGTATTACAGCTCCACATGTTCTTCCATCTTATGTTCCTGGTAAATTGATGGCAAGAGAGATTGCCTATCAAACAGTGGGGGATGGTATAACCAAAACCCTCAAAGAACAAAATAAATCCATCTTGCTAACCTTCCCATTTTAATGTGGTGCTTTTGCATTACATGATATCGGGCATGCAACAAAAGAGATACTGAACATCACATCTCTAAATCTGGCTACCATGCTAGACAGACAGTATGACCCTAACAAGGTTGCCAAGAATTTCTCTGCCTTGGTGAAAATCAGACAATTTATTCATGAGGATGATGAGTTTGATGATATCTTTGAGAAAAGTGAGACATTTTCACAAGTTTTACATTTAGCATCAATAAAATTAGACCCAACAAACCTCAACCGCTTCCACATATATAGAAATAAAAGACTGGAAAAGGTCCCTTTGGACCTAACACAGATTGAAGGAATAAGAGAACCTACTCCTAGCGTAAGCCTAGAGGAAAGTTCGAAGAACAATTTTATTGAGGAATCTCAAGAGAAGTTAGTTCAAGGTTTAGAAGACTCTGAACACCAATAAGAAAATAAGGAAGGAAGCCCCGAGGAAAAACCTAAATAGGACACAGAGAAAAATGATGAAGAAATGGTTCAAAAGGCCTGAACTGAGGAGCACATGGAGGCTAGCTCCACACAGGTTCAAACAGAAAAGATCATAGTCATTGATCTAGATCAAGAATGGGAGAAATTTAATAAAATATCCAAAGAGAGTCCAGTCTTGAAGGGACATCTGGATTTCAGAATCCACAACATAATAAACACGTTATAAAATCGAAAACAATAATACAAGGAATTATAACTACCCAAGATATAGAAATCATCTTGGCACACCCAACTTCAGAAATTGTTTTAAAGGTTGAGGAAATACCCCCACTAGACATATTCTACAACCTAACACATAACACTATAGTAAAGAGGAAAAGGAAGAAAAGGAAATTAGATCTATCAACAACAACAACTCTTGGAAGTGAATTAATGGAGGTAGTATGGAAAGATACCCCCATTGATCCATCAAAAAATCTTACAAAGCTATCACAATTTGCAGGTGCCTATGCAATTACAACAATTGATAAGGAAGCCAAAGTTTGACTTTTGCTTAAAGAAAAAGAAGAAAGAGTCCAGTTGTTAGAGCAAAAACTTGAACAAGAGAGACAGAGTACTACTAGGCAAGCACAAATACAAATGGCATGACTTCAAAATGATTTTGAGAAAATTATATTGCAACATCAAACAGACATCGTAGAGAATGACTCATAGATTCATCAAATGCAGCTTGTAATGAATAAACTCAAAGGCCACCCTCAAACAAAATAATTCATTAAAGAGACACTCAAATTAAAATCTCTGTTGTCATAGGAACAAGAAATAGTCTACCAAAAAATCTCATTAATCAATCCCTATTGTGAAACAAGTGATAAATTAACCAATCAAGTGGTGGATCAGAGATTGGAATAGGAAGAGATAAATAAGAGGATTTCAGAGTTTATTTCTTGGTAAGAATCTCAAGAAGGTAAAAAGAAAAATCTTCCAAAGATCGAGGAGTCCCACAAGGATATTTTATTCGTAGATTGGAACATACAGTTAAAGAAAGCATAAAGGGTAGCAACAAGAGTAGCTAGTACAACAAATAATATCATTGAGGTTGTCATTGAAAACCTCCACAATGCCAATATTATCAAATAATGCGGGCTATAAGCTCTCCCAGACATCAAACAGTTAGAAAAATAGTGGAAAGAGACCGCCCAAACAAATGTAGAGGTAATCAAACAACTGTCTAAGCTTGACTGGGAAACCTAGTGGCAGTTTCTAGTAAAATCACATAGTCATTGGATGACTCTGTGTTGTCTAACAAATTCCACACAAAATATGGTGCTACCTCTCTCCGATGATATATTCATAGGAAAATTAAGATCTAGAATTGGCTAGCCACCCTAGGTGAAACTAATGATAGACATATGCAAACTCAAGGACCAAATGGTTGAATATGACCATTCAATTTGAAGAAGCTCATCAGCATTTTTATTTCTATTTTAATTTTATTTTACTTATTCTAAGGAAGGTTTTTTTAAACCTCCTCGGCTTTTTATGTAATAATCTAGTTATGATACATATATTGTATTATTTAAACCTCTCTTATGCATTTAGAGAGGGGTCTAGAATTTTATCAAAAACACTTTGTAAAGGCTTGCACTTTTGTGAATGTTTTGATGAAATAATTGGAACAAGATCATGACTTTCTTAGAGATTGAAGCATACTCTACTAATTTTTCACTTTTGTACTCTTAGAGTATATTTAGTTGAAAAGAAGCTGATCAATATGTTGGAATTTCTAAGTTTAACCCGTTAGAAATTCTTCCTGTATTATTTGGTTTATTTCTACCTACTTGTTCAATTACTTAACAAGTTATTTACCATGTAAATATTGAAAATAAATACAAGTACAATATCAACATCTATATATCATCAACTGAAAGTAAACACGCACACAAGTGACACCGTTATATTTGGACTAATGTCCCCGGAAAACCCAATGTAGGAAGACCGGTGAAACTACCTATAGGGTTTTATTATTATGTATTTTTTTAGAATACAACCAAGGTGTCAGAAATGGCTCACCCAACAGAGAATTCCCTCAACGGTAGTACCTCCCCTTGGAGACAGATATTCTGGTTGATAAATCACCAAATGAACAATCCCACACCAACAATCACATCTTCCACTTCTTTGTGTCACTTTGATAAGGACTGCGTTAGCTTCTGGAGCTTCTACGTTAGACCCTAGACCCTCTGTGCCTCACATAGTGGCCTCTCGTCACTCTGTGCAGCTCTTGGCTACCTCCGCGTAGCCTCAACATCCCTCTACATCAACCTCTTCGGTTTCTGTGAATCTCTCTGGTAGCAACTCTGCCTCTTTGCTATGTATTCACTACCCCTCGCTGCTGATCATTGATTCTATCTCTCTTAGAAAACCTTGCTCTAGAGAATAGAATGACTAATCACTCTGGTGTGTTCTCCAACTGACCCTCAAGGCTCCTCTTATACTTTTCTCATTGGTCCATCAATGACCGAGATTAAATCTTTAATCAACAACTAAGATTAGACTTGGCTTAATTATTTTGGACCCTTCTAACTCAGTTTTATATTAATACCCATTAATATTTTATTTTTCCTAAGTTTAGACTTAGGAACTCCATTAAAAAATATTAATTTTTTTAATATCTTCCAAACCGGGTATAATATGTCCAAACCATTTCTGGGTCTTGGAGATCTCATGTGCCTTATCACCTCCACTAATTTTCATGGCTAGAGCACATATGATGCTACCCCAAATCAACAATATCTATTAGCAAGGATTGTGCTCTAGTAATACTCCTCACTGAGAATCACCCTGATCATCCAGCATCGGTTCCTATGCTGATGCTAGGCCTCCCCACCCAACATCCTCTGCACTGCTGCATCCTGTACTAATACCCATGGCCCTGCCACTGCCACTGCTACATCTGTATGGCAGCTCCTGTTCCGTCTGTGATGTTGCTGGTCCATCCTTCTAGCAATGCATCTACACTGCCTCCCCTTCTCCTCATGCTGCATCGTGCTACTGCAATGCAACTCAGTTGCTGAGAAGTAAGTAACTGACCCACCCAACTTCTAACATCCCTGTGAGGCTAGAGACACTCTCAATGTTGAAGCTCTCTCTGTTGCTAAAAATTTCTCCCTCTATTGGCCTTTGCGTTGCTACAACAACTCCCTGCATCTCGCATCGTTGCACACCTCTCTATGCCATCCTGCACTAGTGAAACACTCTCGTGCCTCTCGCACTGTTGTAGCCTTCTAGCCTCGTGTTGCTTGGGGACTCCTGCACTGTAGCACTCTCTATCGCTCCATCTGCATCTGTCTCTACCGATATCCGCTAGTCCTACTACTCCTCTTCAGGCCTCCCATAGCAAGTTCTAATCCAAGAGGTTGGGTACCTTAAGGATCCTACCCCTTATCGCCTGTAGTCCTCCTTATTATAGCTCGATGTCTCCCCACTTCTTCTCAAGTGGCACATGAGCACTCATGGCACAATCATCATCCTCCTTGAATTGTTTTTGCACCCTCGTTGGTGCTACCTTGGTCTCAGAAGACTCTCCCTTGCTCTTCTTCCTCGGACACTAGTTCACAAAATCACTGAGTTCCCCACAATGGAAGCACTTGACCTTGGAGAGGTCCCTCTTCTTCCACTTCTCCTACTTTCCCGCAGATGCTAGAGTCACATCCTTTTCTTCCTCCTTCTTGATTCTGACCTCTTTACCACTACTCCCCACCTTGGTCATCCGTCTGATCTCTTCACGGTGAAGAGTCGCCCATAGTTCCTCCCAATCTGAAAGGCTCATCCTTCATAGTATGCTCTGGATAAATACCTCCCAATCCTCTAAGACTGCATTCAATGTGGTCCTCACCATAAATTCCTCATTCGACGTGGCCCCTATGGAATTTAGTTGGTCATGGATCTCCTTCAATCGACCGAGGAAGACATATATCTACTCTCCCTTCTGCATCTGGTATGACTGCAATTGATTCTCAGGTAACTTCTTCCTCTACATGGAAGTATGCTGGTATAATTTCTTTAGGGCCTCCCACATCTCATTTGTTGTATTCTTATTAACAATATGCGGTACCACATGATCTTGACCACATCAAGGATGACGCACTTCGCCTTGGCCATTGCCTCTTCGTACTTCTCATTTTTAGCTGGGTCAACTGGGATCGCTATTATTTTCAAGGTGAAGTCCTTGATGCCATATATGTCTAGAATGGACAAGATCCTAGCGTTCCAGACCAAAAAGTTGGATGCTACGTCCACTAGTACAAAATGACTAATTAATTACTAAAAAAATGACTAATATTTTCATATAAACGACCATTTTTCAGTCGGTGACCAATAGTAGCTAATTTACAGTATCTTATAACGCGACCAAAATTTAGTCATTTTTAGCTTAGTCACTAATTGGTTCTCTCAATTTTACTATCTAGTATTATGTTTAATCATAAAATTGGTCATTAATTTAGTCATTGATTTAATCATTAATTTCCATAATTAAGGACCTAATATAAAACACAATATATTACTATATAATCACCTGAAAACCAATTAATGACCAAAGAAATATGACCAAAATGTTGATCGTGTTATAAGATACTGTAAATTAGCTACTAATAGTCATATATATGAAATTTTTAGTCATCGTTTAAAACCAATCAATGACCAAAGAAATATGATTAAATTTCAGTCATGTTATAAGATACTGTAAATTAACTATTAATAGTCATATATATGCAAAATTTAATTGTCATTTGTAATCACAAATTTATCATTTATAGTAGTCATTTATCTTATTTTGGTAGTTTCACATTCATTATATAAATGATTGATTTAGTAGTTTATATTCATTTCATTCACTTCCATTAATAATCATTATAAACAATTAATTTAATGGTTGTATATTAATTTTATTTTTGTTCATTCTTAATTAATATAAACTACTAATTTAGTAGTTTTACATTTATTTTATTTATATTCATTTTTAATCAACATACATGCATTGGTATGATTTTACAACTATATTAAAAATATCTTACAATATTCATGCTCATCTAATATGAAAACATGTGAATCATGCAACTTCATAAGTTGATAACAACACAAAAATATCAAATACAATCGTAAATAAATATTTGAACCACAAATTTTATTATATGAAATGCTAAGTATTACAATATGAGTTTCCAACTAAATATTGATTGGGCTACAATTTACACATGAGATATTATTTAATCACTTCAAACATTCCCACTGTGTTGCCAATGTATTGCACGTGCCTTTCCACCTTTCAAATAATTCAATAGTTTGCCTCTAAAAACTGTGTAACTAATAACATCCACCAATCAAGAGTCATGCTAAAGACTAGAAGCTCCATCCTTTAGATAGTCCAAGGTTGGAAGATGAATCTAAGGTCTTCAATCTGCAACCAATAGATATTCATTTAAATACTAATAATGTGATATGATCTGCTTTTTTAATTAAAGTATCTATAAAAACTCTTATCACTATTTGCAATATAATGGGAATATAAAACTTCCTTCTTGGGAGGATTTTCTGAACATGAAGAAACTTCCGCCTGGGTTCCTTATCCCTCTGCCCCATTCACGTCAATTTTTGGGCTCTGTAATTGAATACACCCAGAGCTCTGTAATTGCCTTCCACTTTCCGAAATCGATTTCTCCATCTTTAGTTTTACCCGTTTTGTCTCTACAACTCAACGTGTGACGGACGATGCAGTTTGACAAAACTGCAATGTTGCATCAACATCTGTGGTCATCACAATCTCTTGAAATACGCAGCAACGCTCGCTGCTGTTCACAATTATAAAGTTTATTTATTTAATTCGCAGGAAAGAGATGATCATATCTCTTTATTAAAATAGATCATGATAGCTAAAATAAGACATTTGAAAGCATCATGGCTGGTGGCCATTTTACCCCTCCAAAAAAATCGGAAGAAAATAAAGCAGAATAGGGCACGTCGACAAAAATAATTGACAAGCGTTTCAATTTCCCAAAATAATTCGCACCTCTTCTCAACTCTCCAATGCACAGCGTTTGGAATTTGAGTTTTGTCCACTCTTCATGACAGATGCCTTTTGTCCACTCTGCTCAATTTGCCAAATCCATCCTTCCATCTTTCATTTTCCGGGCGGACATTTGAAAGGCACCTCTTCTCAACTTTCCAACGCACACCCTTTCCAATTTGATTTTGCAACGTATACGTATTCGTTCATGGAATGTCTATGTGCTCTGATCGTAAATAATCATATTATAGAAGAATTTCTCATTCCTTTTAATAAGATTTTTTTAAAACATAAATCCATATTTACTGTAAAACATATTTTTATGTTTTTTACTGGGAACTCTGATGGTATTTTTCATTAAATTCATTTTGAAATTAAAGATTAAATCAGACGATAATCATTTTGATATGGAAAATTTCTAAAATATTAATTATAAAAAATGAAAATTATTTTCAATAAAATCCATTAAACAATAATTAACAGTCAAATATTTAATACTCTGAAAATATAATAATAATATCGGCTTTTAAATCACAGAAATAAATTATTAAAACAATTAATTATAATTAAATTTTTATTTTTAAATTTTTTGTTGGGATAGATTTAAATAAATTATTACATTAATTATAATTATTATTTTTAATTTTTTGTTGGGATAGATATTAATAAATAAGTTAAACTTAACCTCCAAAAAGTCTTCGGCAATAACAGTCAAATATAAGTTTTCCCAGATTGAGATATATATGTGGAGAAAACAGTAACTCGTTACCAAAATATCGAAATTGTTGGTAAATTTTATTAAAAACGTACTGGGTGGTAAGTTGTTGATGAAGTAAAATAAAAGGTGGAAGGTGGCAGGTGGAAAATGGGGAAGAAGAATATGACAGGTCTGCAAAAATTTGGAATAATGGAATAGCCTATCAATTTCCCAAGTCAAGTCAATAGAATTTCGATTTCGCAAATCTATCTCTTCGTCTTTCACTTTCTGGGCAGAATTTTGAAAAGCACCTCTCCAACTTTGGAATTTGATTTTGCATCGTATATGTATTCATTCATGAAATTTATGCAACATTACAAAAAAATAAATATTGTCTTTACTATTTCCAGTTTCTAGACTTTTAATATTTAGAATCAATTTGCAAATATTTTTACCTATATATTTATACATATTTTTTTCTCTCCACAAATAAATTTTCCAAACTTTTAAAAGTGTATACACGAGAAAGACTTTTCAATTGAACAAATTTCGAGTCGATGCGTGGAATGTTCTTTGATGGAAGAAATTTCACGGGAAATGCTTTTAGATGGAAGGAATTTGTGGCTCTCTGCCCCCACTCAAGTCAAGTCAATGTGTGCACTTTCTTCGTTTTATAGTTTTTTTTTTTCTCTCTCCAACTCAGTTTAGACTGCATTTTAACATCACTTCTCTCCAACTCAGTTTGGCCGATCTCCAACTCAGTTTGCGGGATTTAAACTCGGGTTTCTTTTATTTTCAATAATTCCATATTTCCCCAAGAACTAATTATGCAGCTTCAAGATACGTAATAATTTATGGTTATATATGGTTGTTTGATGATATTTGTTTCACCATGCATATACAATTTGTTTCACCACGCATACACAATTTTCTTGGGTCACAAAG
>APFE030068501.1:0-41208 GCA_000404065.3 Pinus taeda
GACCACTTTGTAAGAGCATATTTGATCACTGGAGGAAGGCTGGAAAGACTGACACTAACATTGGCTCCAATGGGGATGGTAGCTCCTTGGAGGTGCCAAGAACCTCAAACCTCTGGGAGAGCAGACCAGTGCTTTCAACCATTGGGCGATGGAGTCATTATTTACATATGTGACCCAAACCGGGACAACTTTATTGACTTTAACAACTGACGGAAAATGGACTAACAAAGGACTTATGACTCAACTAAAAACTGACTCAATACTTAAACACAATGGACCAACTGAAAATTTATTCATCACAACCTACTCTAACAGTTTCATTCATCACCTGATCAAGTGAAATGAAACAACCAATGCAACCAAGTAAGTATCTCATCTGCTGTTCGAATTTTCCGCAAGTTCTCACTTATGACCAACAAGAGAGAACTACTGAAAGGCAACTCCCATGACAACTTAGAAACAGATCCAATGAATGATATGGATGCTCTATGTACTTCCAAAAACACTGCATAAGGATCATGAAATTCGAGCACACTGAAACTTAGCTCTTCTAATGGATTACTTCTCATTTCCTCATACCATGAATGCAAATTTTGATCTAAGCCTTGTGACGAGACCTCTGCTGAAAATGACAAAGAAACTGGCTGCCGGATCAAATTCATATCAGCACATGTTCCAAGCTCACATGTAATCAATGGAAAAAGACGTTGACTGCAAACCTCATCCAAAACATCAGCTATTGGATCATGAAAAACCTGAAAATACTGCTGCAATCCCATTTCTATTGGTTCCATTGTGATTACATGATTGTCTATATGCTGCTCATTCTTCACTGAATATGGACTATGCAAATTTCCCTTCAAAACCTGAAATGATTCAAAACAGAAAGGTAGGGAACCTTCTTGCATCATTTGATCAAATATGTCAACTTCCATCCCTTCATCTGCAACTTGACAATCAAAGGCATTCGGGGGCTGCAAATCTGGATATGAAAAATCTTGAACAAGGTTTTCATTGCCCTCAAGATGGTCTAAATCAAGACTCGTTGACAACTGATTTCTGATTGCATGGAAGTTGTCTCTAATGAACTGACATGAATCAAAACAAAAAGGTAAAGATCCTTCACTTACTTCAAAATTTGCGGCACTTTCCTCATCAATGTCACAACTAATATGTGATGGTTGAACATTGTATTCAAGATGCTGAAAATGAACTTTTTCCTCCCACCAACTAGCTGTTGATTTGTCTGTAAGATTAGCTTTCGTTTGGAGAACATAATCATCATCATACTGATCATACTGAGGCAATTCATCATCAAACATACACATCATATCAACAGCTCTCTCTTCTTCACAATGATCTATAAAACAATCACTATGACAACTGGGATAAGAAACAAAATGTTTTGGATCAGCAACTTGTTCTTCTTCAATCAGCGAGCCATGAGCTAGAACATAATCATCATTCCTTGCGTTGATCTTGTCCATCATCTTTTCCATTGCACTGACCAAACTGTCAAGCTTTATCTCTAGAGATGTTGATTCGGCCGGATCTATATCTTTCATCTCTTCTTCCTTCATCCTCGCCCTTCGGATCAGCAGATGAGCCTCTACATTTACTGCACTATTTTGCATCTCGTGAAGTGTTGCAATATCCCTTTCTCGCAGCTGAAACTCCATCTCCGGATCAAAGGCACTCGGATAGTGCAAGAGAGCCGACCTAGGGGTAGGCCTTATATCAACTGGGATTGAATAATAAACTTGGTTAAATCTGGCTGAAAATTGTTGTACTGTCTCCCCTGGCAATCTTTTCAGATGGTTATACTCTTCTAGAATCAAGAAAAGGTTCTGCCCGATCATCCACCTGTCGAGAAAAACTTTGACAAACTGCTGGAAATCTGAGATGCTCGCATCAGGCAGGACTTTGAACCAACTCTTCACTTTGGCTTGCAAAGAAAGAGCAAAAAGCCTAATACTAACATCTTCATCATCAACTTCAAAAAGATCTAAAAAATTCTCAACATTCTGCACATGTTTCTCAGCGTTGACATTCTCACTTTCACCATCAAACCTCGGCAAGTATAGATCATAATTTTCGGGGAAAGCATGAAGAACAGAAGGTAAAACAAGAGGTTTATACCGATCTGGAATTTTACAAGGTGTAGAGGTATGTACAACAAATATAGAATTAGTTTTGGTCTCTTGGGGCTCATCAATTCGAAGATGATCATCACAAAATTCAGAAAAAGGATCTTGATCTAGCTCAAAGGCATGCAAATCTTTGGTATTCACACTTTTCAAAGGGAAAGAATCAACTGCAGGCCGAGGATATCTTCTCAAGCATAGTATACTTTGCAAAGCCTTCTTTACATTCTTGGGAAAAGAGAAGAAATAATTTATGACAAAGAACAAAATGTCTTGGATGAAATTCCAACTTGAATACCTAATCTGTCCATGTTGTCCTTTCATGTTTTTGCTGGTCGGGATCATCCTCCAGTGGAGTCTTTGGATCTGATCTCGAAAATGATTTAGAGTCGCCAGGTGAATGATTTCAGCCTTGCCAGTGTCTGATCGTTGTCCACCATCAAAAATCAGATCTAAACTTAATACATCTACTGGGGCAATCAACAAGTTAAATGTCACGTTACAAGCTAGACCGGAGATTGACTGAAGCAGTGTTTATCTACTTTCGCTAATGCAAAGCAAAAGCATTTCGAAGGCTACCTGGCATAACTTCAGGCTCCGTCTGTAGCTTATAAAACAAATGACATCAACAAGCAAACCATTTTTTCTTCCCCAGTATGGTCGCCACTATGTTAGCGCTCAAATCTGCCTTAGGCTGAAATAAGGCAAGACTCAAGGCCACATCAAACCACGCTCAACCTCGTAGCTAGCCCTACGAGGACAGGAGAGGGCTCTCTCCCGGTCAAACTCAGCAAAAGGTAATCGAGAAGGCTCGAGATGACTGAATTGATGACTGATTTTAGGCTAGGTATTAAGTACAAAGAGTTTAGGATTGAATTTTTATGATTTTGTTGAAATCAAGGGAAAGGCAAATTTGGGTGCGGGGATGAGGCACAGTTTTTGCAGAGGTCCACTTGGGGCAAGATAGGCAATTGTTTTGATGCCTTAAAGCAGCGATATGGATAGATCAGACTGGTGAGAGGCTAAGGAGAGAAAGGGGTCTCAAGGATTCTCCTTAAATTGAAGAAAACATAGAATATTAAACAGATTTAAAGGTAGAGCATGGCAGTTTCATGGATTCTACCTTAACACTTCATTTGCTTAATAAGAGAAGATTTAATAAAGATAATGATGCACATACATAACTTACAAGAACTGAAAGAAACACACCATCAAGACATAAAGCCACATGGATCCCAAGTAGTGCTGCAAAACCCTGGTCTTACTTTGCCAAAAATGCTATAAAATATGTACAATATAGTCTGAAAACTATCCCAAGAGTCCAACCCCTGCTACTGAATGAAAAATTACATATATAGACCAAGCCAAACCATTCTCTAACCTCTAGGGGTCGAGGTCCTCCTTCTAGGAGCTGTTTCAACCAATTCTAAGCTGAGCACTACAAACTAGGCAATCAAAACAACTTGCCTCTATAAACTTGGAAACCAATTCATTCATTAATTTTTTGCCATTTTATGAATGAATCTTCTAGAATAGGTAAAAAGTTCCATGTCAATCATGAAATTAGATCAATTACATCAAAGAGGATGAAAAATCCCACCAAAAGGTCAAAACTGGTCAATACTGCGTTTTCCTGAGCTGAAGATGTAAAACTGGCCAATTTCCCCAACGCGTAGCGCGCATTTCAGGCCCATTTTGAGGCACTTACCGACATCCAAATGTGGCAAAAGTGGGCTTTTTGGAAAGGTCTTGATGTCTACTTTCCTGCGCAAGTGGAATTTTTCAATTTTGTGGCCATTTGCCCCTCCAAAATTGAAATCTCCCAAGACTTCTTCCTGTGTGTCCAAACAGTGGCAGAAGGTCATTTTTTGCTTGTTTTTTGACCTTTTAGGGGCTCAAATCTCCATGAAACTTCTTGGCCATGGCTGAGCAAGTGTATTTTGTCATGAAAAATCAAAAAATGCAAAACTTTCCTGAAATGGACCTCCCCAACTTAAGGGTAGCATGCGGCGCGCTACGCGTTGAGGGCAAAACCTGTTTTTGACAAAAAATTTCAAAAATGACAAAAATTGCTCCAAATTGTCTGAATGTTGAGCTGGGGGTGTATCATTGAGTGCCGTGCTCCCTCAAGGTGGCTTCAGCCAAAATATGAAGTGGATCGGACCTTTTCCTCTGTTTTAGTGCCTTCGCCAATCGTCTCTTGAGAACCTTCATTTTTGCCTTGCACACATGCATGCGGGCCTAATAATGATTTTTCATGTGGCGGAGAATATATTTGTCTCTATTGGCTTTCACCAACAACTTTTTCAAGTGAGTGTTCACCCGAATGAGTATAGATTCCCTATCTATAGGTGTCAAATCACCGGGTATCCTACAGGCCAATTCCCGGTCTTCACGAATCTTCCGCCGCTTATAAAGCTCATGCTCATCTTACAAAACCAAAACTAGCCATGGAGGAGAGGCCTACCTGAAACTTTCTTGAGAGAAAAGAGGATTTGGTAGCTTGCTGGCAGTTTATTGGGCAAAAAACCCAACGCGTAGCGCCCTTGTAAAATTACACTGCGAAAATCTTCCTGACGCTTAGCGCGCCCTTACTGACACGTAGCGTGCCTCTCCTGACATCCAAATTGAGCTCATGATGGCTCATTGGAAATTTCTTTGAGTCTATTTTCCAACCCAACTAGAATTTTTCAATTTGGAGTTCATTTGCCTTGTCAAAAATCAAATCTCCCAAGACTGGTCAAAATGTGCCAAATGAGGCTGCCTCAAGGCAGAGTGCTATTGTAGTCAACGTTTGGATGCCTTCCTCAACTCCAAATTGAGCTCATGATATCTCATTGGAAATATCTTTGTGTCTAGTTATCATTTGACTCATCAATAAAGTCATTTGGCCAACCAATCTAGGAGAAAACTTGATTTTCCCAAGGTCACTTTAGAGGTGCATTCGATTCTCCTGAGGCAACGATATTTTTAACATGTCTCTAAAAGCATGAAACCTGTGTAAAAAGTGAAGGAGATTTTCTTCCTTGGCGTGTTGTGGACAAAAACCTCTCTCAGGTTTCCCAAATTCATCTTTGATTGCTCAGAAACATCATTTGAATAAAACCTACTTCGATGTGTGGAAAAAGAGATTTCGTTGAAATGAAGCGAAATGAAGGGGATAGGAGGTTTCTAAATTCTTTAGGAAATTTTGGGGAGTAGGGAGGGATGTTAGGAAGTAGGGGAAAGTGGAATCTCAGAGATTGAGTGAGGGGAAGGGGTCAAAAAGGGAAAAACACAGGCCTAGCCTAGAAAATTGCCAAGTTGTGGCAAGAAACTAGGGTTTGTGCAAAAATGAAGAATTTGGGGAATCTCAGTGATGGAATGTGTTTTATAAGGTACTTTAACGATAGGGGAAGGTGTATGAACATCAGGATATAAGTTTTGCGATGATTTGACCATCCAAGAGAAATTGCCTTCAAAACCCTAGGAGAGGGAAGTGGACCTTACCAAGGCACAACTGAAGCATGAACAAGGTGTAAAATGACCCAATGGAACCTGACAGGATAATGACAACCCTTTGAATGATGGTACACTCAGTAGAATGATGACATGGACCGACATTTGGACAACTTTAGAAGGAGTGAAAGCAAACCCTAGACCTAAATGCCTAGTGACCAAATTTTGCTTGAAGACTCTTTGAAATGATAAAATTTGACCTTGATACTCTGAGACCACTTTGTAAGAGCATATTTGATCACTGGAGGAAGGCTGGAACGAATGACACTAACATGTCCAGAACATACCCAATTAACTTTATTAAAGAACGGTTTGCCCAAATTTGGCTCGTATTGAGAGAAATGCAGGGTTCTTTGAGCATGATTTTCTCAGATTTATTGTTGCAGCCGTCCTCCAAATCTCAGCTACAAATCCAAATTCGCCTTGCTCTTGTTGAAAGATAGATGGAAATATATTTTCTTGTTGATCAATTGGTTGGAAACAATCCAATTTTGTAATAGAAATCATGTTGTAATTATCTCTATTTTAACTGCTCTCTGATCTCTCTCTATTTAAATGAAAACAGAGATCAAAGAGGGGGATGGAAAAATGATGGAGAATTGAGGATTCAGAATTGGAGATTCAAGAATGATGATGGATTATTCATGATAGGATAGAATAGGAGGAAAAGGAGATTGTTGCATTACCATTGTAATTCTCAAGCTTTTGCTGTTGTAATGATTTCACAATTTGATGATTAATATATGATTTGGGAGTTGCTAATCATTCGCCTTATATGAAGTAGCCCAGCATCATCCACTGGCGGCTAAGGGCCCAGCCTCCAGTGGATTGTGCTGCTGCTGTATATTATATTTGTAGTTCATGCATGGTTTTGCTTATCAGCTTTATTCGGTAATCTGGTATGTTCTATTAGTTTACATCACAACTCTGTTACATTTGATCTATTGAGTAATCTTATTCTTTGAGATAGAAATATCATATCGACTTTGCAACGCATTGCTGTTCTGTTAATCATTGATATAACGTTGCTGATCCTTACATAATGTTATTGTTGTTCTATTACAGAGTATCTGTGTTCTAACACTTATTAATTGGTATCACTGGATTCATCTTAGAGATTATATTTCCTTGCGATTGTTGAATCTATTAACGTTGTTGTTTCATTACAAAATACAGTCGTGTTCTTTATAACTAAGACTGATAATTGGATTACGATATCAGATTACTATTAAGGTGTGCCGTGTGTTAAGTTATTGTGTATTTATATTTGAATTTCTAGTGTTGTTTCATATTCCATCATTAATCAATGCTGTTCTATTTCCGTGTGCTGTCTGATTTATTCTTAGAGTAAAGATTGCTATTAATTTGGCTTTGCTATTATTCATTTCCATTAATCAGAGTTTGCTATTCAGATTCCTTTAATTATGGTTTGCTGCCCATTTACTTTGTTGTTCATTTTTGTTGATTAATTGCAATAGTTTGCTTTTAAAGAGTTTTCCTAATTTACTTTCAATTGTAGCTTTAGTTCAATTTCTATTTCCTTTTAATTGCTTTAAAGCAAGATTGTCAACTGTAGAGAACATTGGTTATTGCTTCCTTGTTCCCATATTGATTGTCTTGTTCCAGTTTGATTTCAATTGCATCAATCTCTAGAGGAATGAGTTATTGCTACTGTATCCTCAATTAATGTTTGCTGAGTGAATAGTTGGATTTCAGAGCATTTGAGTTTATGTTGTTGTTAGATTTTGTTTCCAGCTTTCATTTATTTTTTGATTTTAAGCACTATATTGCAAAAAATTACTCTTGAGTAAATAGCCGCCTCAGACTGAGTACACCCTTGAAATAAAAAGTCGTCCTTGGGTTGACAATTAATGTGAAGGTAATTAGGAGTTAAAAAGACACCTTTTTATCGCTCGACAAGTGCATCAAGGTTTGTCTTTATGTATAGCATTTTCCTTCCTCTCTTTCCATTTTTGCTTCCTCTTTTCCTTGTTCTTGCTTGAAGTGGGTTTTGAAGATCCCCCAATCTCTGGGTTCACATTCTTGCCTCTAGCTTCTAGATGTATAGCCTGAACTAATACCTCATTTATGCTAGTAGGGTTAAACATGAGAATGGTGTGCCTCAAATAGATATGCAGACCACCTATATACTACATCAAAGTTTCAGGTGAGTCTAGAGAAATGCCTAGAATTAAAGATCTTTTCTTAAATTCCTGGGTATAGCTTTGTACACTTTGCCCCTTTAATTGGTGAAGAGTTTGCCAACTCATCATGGCTTGTTGCATATAAGCTAGTGGATAGAATTGTTTTTTAATGGAAGAAACAAATTCACTCCAGGTAGAATGAATTTTACCATGCTTCTTCATATCAACTTGTGTCTTACCTTCCAACCACACTAGGGTAGTTCCTCCTAGGCGAAGGCTAACCAGGTGAATCTTCTCCTTTCTGAATCAATGTTCTGCACCCTGCAATATACATCAATCTGTCTAATCCAGTTATCTAGCTTTTCTGCCTTTAATTCTCCATCATATATTGGCAAATCAAATTTTACATCTAATTTAATCACATAAGTCTTCTTCTTTTTATTTTTAGGGCTAGAAGGAGGTGTTGATGGAGGAGGTTCTTGCCCTTTCCCTTTGCCTTCCGAATGGGCAACTAGAAGAGGTTCCTCTACTCCTTTACTTGTTTGGGATGTTGAAGGGCTTTCCCCTCAGCCTTTCTTAAATCCTTGGTACATTTCTTCTACCATGGCTCTCATGGTCGTGAAACAGTCCATGAACTAACAGTGTAATTCCAAGGGGATTTCTTTTGTCATTTTCCTCCTAGGATAAACTCTTCTAATTTATGGGTTAGTCTCAATCAATTCTCCTTCTCCTACTTTGAGCTTTGACCTAGTTAGCATTCAACAATCCAGCACAAGCTTGTCTAAACTTAGCTACCTAAAGCTCTGATACCACTTGATCTAAAAATGAGATCTAAGATAATTATTAAGGTAATACAGACTCATCTGCAAGGATATGCCCATGTCACTTTGTGCAATGGATCGATAAGATTGTGAAATACATAGATAATGAAGTAGTTAAAGAAACATAATAGACAACACATATAAAGACAATAAGTTTAACATGGATTTCACCTTAAACTCCTGGGCTACGTCACCTGGTCCAACCTTCAGTGGTGGTATCTCTATTATGTCTTCAGAAGTAGAGTTTTACAACAGTATGAGCTCAATTTGAGTGTCAACACACACAACAGATACAACATCAAGAGTTTTTCTTGAACCCCTCAGGCCTCTCTAAGTACACAGATTCACTCTATCACTCTCTGTCTGTGTCTTTCGTCTGTCTCAGCACTGCCTGTCTCTGTTTCTGGCAGTGAATGGCTTTAAAGCCAACCTGCATTGTCTATTCGTTTCCTCTTCTCGGGCTCTCTGGCTCGCCGGCCTATGTCCACTCAAATCCCCCTTCTAAGCATTAGCAATTATAACATAATGTCTTCAAGGGAGGTGGCCACCTGTTCTGCAACAAAAGAGTCCATTTGGCCTTTGAAATCCTTGAATTGGCCATTCTCTGTTTACACAGAAAAATATATTCAACACGGGGAAAATCCGCCAAAACATAGTTTTTCAGACTTCAAATGTCCTTAAATCCGAACTATATTCCTATTGGGTTCACCTCTAATTGCTTATCGCATGTCATGAATGCCCGTTCCATAGTTCCCCTTTGTAATTTTTTTAAATACATTAAAATAGTTAAAATATCGCAAGAATGGCTTTATGCGGATTTGAAATATTATGCATTTTCATTCGCTAACCCTTTTGGGTCTGGTTTTCATCTCTCGTCGTATTTCGTTTAATAAACGAAATACATGAAAACACATAGAAACTACTGTTTGATAGATCTGAATTTATATGGAATATAGTTTATAGTTCTATCGGGTCCGGCGATCGCGTCGCGCATATATATATGTATATAGACCCGCTCCTTTGTGTAGCTCCGATGCGATTTCGTAATGAGACTCGTCGTAATCACATGTCGCATGAGCCTCATACCGTCATAAGTGCTCCCATTGTAATTTGCCGATGCGATATGGCGGTGCAACATGGGACGTCGATATGCACACTTGATTGACGCTCCTTGTTGACCCTGCCAATGGCTATCCCAACATTTATGCGACCACCTCTAATAGCCTCCCATCGCCTCCGCCGATTTGCGATATGCCCATTGGATCTGGACCGTTGATCGGCCAGATCTGATAGCCCCTGTACGTTGCTCCTTTGACCGTTGATAAGCTTGTTTTTCCACTGCTTCTTGTGTTTTTATTCGCTGATAGCGTTTTCCACCTGTTCTAAGAGTTCATCCTTTTGCAATTGCTTTGATTTTTGAAAACTTAGAAGGTTTCCAAGATCCATTTGGATCAAAGGGTCTGTATCATTTCTATTAATTAATAATTACATAAACTTATTGCTACTAATGTCCTAGTGCTCACTACTATGATAATGTGCTTTTATCTTGCTTACCACGATTGCAATCACTCTTAAACTATCACTATTTGCATCAATTTACCTCCATTTTATGACCTTTACCTTTGGAGAAAATCACTACACATCACTGGTATATATTTTTTGCATTTTTTATATAAATCTATTCCATAAACTTGAATATAGTTACAGGCCAGTGAGCCACTCATTTTTTTTTTTGCAATATAACCTCATTTGTCTCTTTTTCACCTTAAACTTTTTTTCCAATTGCGTTGTTTATTAATACAAAACAATGTATCAACGAACTTGTGAACGAGATCATGTCAAATAAAGTTTGAAAAAATACATAAAACTTCCCCTAATGAAAAAGTTTGACGCTGCTGCAGTAGTTTTTCTGATAAGGTAAAGATATTTCGGCATCAATCAAGTTGTACAGTACTCAATTTCAATGCAATAACTACACCTCACATCGTCCTGATAACAGTTAAGTTTCACTCTCAGATTAATGGAACATTCTCCAAGATCTCCATTTACTTGAACAAGTAAATTTCAAACATTTAACGTTTGTCGAATCAAAACAAGTCACGAAACCTCACATTATTAGCATTCCAACTGAACGGGTTTACCGAATGGTGAGAAAAAGAACCCGTGTAATAAAAAATCTGGGTATTTTTATGCCCATTGTAATATTAGTTTATCTAAGGAAAATGGAGCAAAGTCAATGTTTGTTGTGATAATGTAACGTATAACCTTCCTAAATTCAATTAATTAGAATAAAACAAAATTAATATATAATAACTAGAAATAAAAAAATTTTAGATAACTCAAATGAAATCAAAATATGTAGAATATATATACAAAATACTCATTTTACGTTATTATACGAGAAAATAAAATATTAAATAATTTAATTTAAACGATTGATATTTTAATTTAAATATTAATTTTTATTAATATTAAAATTTACGTGGAACATAATATATTTTCTATTGTTTAAATCTATAGAAAAAATATGGGCTTTTTTAATTTTATATTGAGGATAAATAACATAAATGAATCTGCCTTTCCTGAGTACCAAAACAATTTGAATAATAATGGGATTAATCGGAAAAAATATCCTCGAATTAACAGAAAATTTGAAATAAAAACTGATATTTATTTATTTAAAAACTGTTTTTTTAATATATATATATATATTTTGATATGGATTATAAAACTTAAACTAAAAATTTTAAATTATCTATTATTATTTATTATGGTAACATGAATTTAAATTATGTTAAAAGTTTACTGTGTATAATTCCTATCAAATTTATGAAAAAGAGATTGTTTTCTTAGAAGAGTAGCTTTTTGTTGAAGTAACTGATAAAAATCTTAGTTCCAAGCAACGTCAAACGATAAAGAGTAGGGAAACAAGAAAACATACTCCACGCTATCAACTAAATTCAAATAGTAATTGAATTCCGTTACTCCAAAGTCACACCAGGCATTGATTGGTATTTGGCTTTGTGAAGGAATCCTCCGAAGTAATGATATATATTTCGGTTCAGGGAGGAACATTCCTACCAGAGCTCTCTTTTGCATGCAGAAAATTGAATTTTGTTCAGGTTTGCCTGATCTTCGAAGTGCTTTCAAATCTGCAATTCATATATATCTGAGATTTGTTTTTGAAGTTGCAGACTTTGTTGCAGATTTTGACGGCTGAAAATTTAGCAAAAAGGAAAAAACAAACAACAACATTAGGTTATTGGAGAAAAACAAGTTTGATTATTGCAGATATTGAATAATTTTTTAAAAAGCTCTGGGTGAAGCCAAAGAGCCTAGAATTGGCTCAATTTGGGCGCCCCTATATAGAATTTTGGGAGTGGGGTCATTGGTATTTTGATAAAGAAGCATCGCAGAAAGTTCTTGAGTGGTCATGGATGGGATTAATTCGATGCTGGGCAGTATTAAAACCATGGTGAATTATCACGTATACAAGCTCCTCGGGCTTCAGCAGTCTGGAAACATTGAGAACTCTGAGAGGATGGAAGAGTTTAATGAGGAGGATATATGGGGTAGTATTGATGCAGAGGCCTCCGAGAATGTTGGTTTTGAGGAAAATGTTTGTAATGGAGTTGCACTGCGCAGATCGATGGGAAACGAAGGGAACTATAACAATATCAGGAGATCAGTAAAGAGTCATAGGATGGAATCATGTCATGAAGAGAGTAATAATATGAGGAGATTTGGTCATCAGTCTTCTGCACCTGTAAATATCCCCGACTTGTCTAACATAGTATGGGAGGAGAAGAGGAACGAGACTGGGTGGAGTAAAGCTCATGAGAAACTTCAAGATGGTAACAGTGATGAAGAAGGCGGCGGGGATTTAGAGATTGATATGATGATCCCCCCTCACGAGGTCATTGCCAGGCAACTTGCCCGGAGCGAAATGGCAGCGTTTTCTTTATATGAAGGCACCGGGAGAACTCTCAGAGGCAGAGATGCAATCTGGACAATTACTGGTTTTATTGAATGAAATTCAATTTGTTTATAGCAAGTGTTCCTGAAAGGTGGTTATAAGATATCTTTTTCCATTTGAATTGAAATTCCAAATTCTTGGGTGTCAAATTTCTTTAAGGTGAGAAAATTACATTTGTTTATATATGTTGTTTTACTATATTTTGCTGATTGCTTTGACAAGTGCATTTCAAAACTCTTGAAAATTACTATATATATATGCAATTTCTTTTAATGGTATGTATATATGCACTTTCTTTTAATGGTATGATAATGTTTATGATTCTATAGACACATTTATAGTTTAATAATAAATAATTTTTTTTATTTTTTTTTTTTTTAATTATTTTTAAAAATTAAAGTTAAGTTGTTTAATTATACAATTTAAGTGTTTTAGGTTTTTTATTTTGTTAAATTTATTTATATATTCAAAAATGTATTTTAAACAACAAAAATTCACTGTATTGCTTGAAAAGGTATCACACTATTTTGTTTATGATGATGATGATGATGGTTAATGTCCACTGAGACCAAACATTGGTCTATCGGACCTAAAGAAACAAATTATTTATTTTGATTTAAGATTTTATTCCTATGCTCAAAAAGCTTGGAGAGAAGCCTCCCAAACTCACTATAATTTTAACATTGTAAGAGGTTAGAAAGGTCAGTATTGTAACAAAGATTGTGAAACTGAGATCTAATGTGGTTGTATGCGGGGCACTCTAAGAGGAAGTGGTTTTCATCCTCGATGTTCCTATTCTCACATATATGGCGGATCCTTTCCATCCATGGTGTTTTAGGAAGTGCCCAACCACCTGTTTCACTATGGAGCTCATGAGAATTCGTTCTAGTCTTTGCTATATTAATTTTCTTCTTTGAGCTAGTTAAAATAGAGAGATACTTTTGATCTTCTAGGGTGGGGTTGATGACCTTCTTATAATGACTTAATTTTCTTTTAGCCGCTAAATCTTTCTCACACAACATTTTTTCTTTGAACTTAGAAGTAACAATATCTTTAATGTTATTTATGTTTTGCAATGCATCATTCTCGTTGATCTCCCAATAGTTTAGCCATGCCTTTGTGTCTTTATGCCACCCCCGATTGAGCCTTAGGTGGTTTTGACTGGAATTTAAAGCTAAAGCTAGCTTAGGAAGTCTATGATCGTCTATGTTATTGAGTTTGTGCTTATACAACAGAAACCTAATCATAGCTATAAATACCTACTTCTATAAGGAGAATAGGATAGGGTGTATTACTTTTAATTTTCAGGTTATAAGTTATAAAACGCTTCTGGATTTGCTCAATCTTTCTCCATGATTATCTGGAGATGCTGCAACCCCAAACCTCACAACCATATAAGATAACAGGACTGACTAAAGTTTCAAAGAGGAACTTATTTTTATCCCACAAAAGTGACTAAAGTTTCAAAGTGAATAAAATATAAATAATGTATTTTATTGCAAGTTTATTGTCTTTTAACCTAAATTATATTATAGGTGATGGACCAGTCTCTGTCTCTAATGACAGTCTCTCAAATTTGATTGAGATATCTTCTACATCTTCTTCTCTTTCCCTTGTCAAAGCTCTGGAATCATCTGTAACGTTAAACAATACACCACCGGTGCGCTGCCATACAATCCCAACACAATATTATACGTTGTATATCGGGTTCAGTTCCCACGGTTCACAATTAAATGCCACAACATTTACATGTAATACCACAGCGTTTTCATATAATTCTACAGGCATACATATATATCAATATAATGGACAGCGCAGCTACTCTAAAAACACATCCAAACCTTTCTATTAATCCCTCTTCAATATGAACTGCGCGGAAGACATATATATCCCCCTTATTACATAGCCAATTACATATATTCTCTCCCACAAATCCGCGCTCCCATTTTCAATCCAAGACAATGTTTTTTTTCTCCCTGAAGAGCTGCGAAATACATTCATTCTTCCTATTGTTCATGCATAAAAAAATTCCTAATTCTGGACTTTTACATGAGAGGAAATCTTTCCTACTTGGCGGCTCCAATTCCTTTTTTACTCATAATGTAAATCTTTATTTAGTACAAAAGCAGCTTTTTACCTAATAATTTAAGCTTTTTACCATTTAGTAAGTTTTATTCTCCATGCTAATCCTACTTTTAGAGAAAATATAGCATGTTTTATTTTTTTTCTATTTTTAACTGAGAAAAAAAAACATATTTTTAACTGAAAAAAAAACATAGAAAGTGCAGGCTTTTCTCTGAGTCGCCTGCTCCTGCATCAGACTCCCAATGTTGAAAATAATCATGATCTCCTGATCATGCTTTTTCTTTTACCTTGTCCGCCTGGATCCCATACTTGGTTCTGCAAGTCCCCATCTGTTGTTACTTGCTGCCTTTCTCCAGGTCTCCATATTTTATGTTGTCTTGCTCCATTAGCTGCACTTTCATAATCTGTCTCTTTTTTCACCTTGCTGCTGCTTCCGCTGCTTCTCTTCCTTGCTGATGTTTCCCGCTGAGATGCTTTTAACATGATTCTTCTAATGAGCTCAATTTCTTTGTTCAATAATTCTTCAAACTGTTGATTTCTTGCTGCCTGCTGAGCTAAGACGGCTTGCTCAGTCTGTCCTATTACCTGCTGACTTCTCGCTCTTATTCTTGTTTCTGTTCCGACTGCAACCCAATCATCCACACCCTCTTGTCTTCTGGAACATAAAACTTCTTCTTCTTGCATTTGACTACTCAACTGAGTCAAATATTCTGGAACAATACCTGCATTCACAAAAGACTGGTTAGAATAAAAATCATAAGGCATTAATGCCTTGTATTCCTTTGCCAGCATTTCAACATACTGTTCTGAATCCTCCACTATCAGCACATCAGTATGCTGATCCAAACTTCTCAAAGAATCCTTTGAAGAATTCTCAAGACTGTCAACCAGTCTTTGTCCCATGTCATCTGCGTCCATGGAAATTTCCTGTATTTGTTCACTGTATTGAACTCTTCCATCTACTGCACTTTCCCTGTCATATCCTGGATTCTCCAACCAGTATTCCAACAGTGCAATTTCTTTGTAGCATTGTTGGAGCATCACATCATCATTTACAGTCCCTGCATTCATGCACAACTTGTCAGTTTGAAAACTACAAGATTTAACAGTCTCACTTGTCAGTTCAGATACCGGTTCTTCCAGCTGATCCTTTTCTTCATTCGCATGAACTTCCTCTTCCAACTCAGCTGCTGTGAATTCTTCCTGTTTCAACTGTACATCCATTGTCTGCTCCAAGTATTCCTTTCGTCCAAATAACAGAGTTTTTGGATCAGTCTTCTGTCCTTGTACATCTTCCTGCAAAGGCAACAATGTATGATTAACACCATCCTTTCCAAATTTGTAGGTGTTCCTCTTCCCATCATGCATGGCTGCCCTGTCATATTGCCAAGGCCTTCCAAGCAATATGTGACACACATCCATAGGCATCACAGCACAAGCAATTTTATCTTTGTACTTGCCCACTTGGAATTCTACTTCACACTGTTCACTTACCAGCAGTTGATGTCCATTTTGCAACCATGACACTTTATATGGTGTTGGGTGCCTCCTTGTTTTCAGCTTCAATTTCTCTACTACTTCTGTAGAAACCAAGTTATCAGTGCTGCCACTATCAATGATCATCTGACAAGATTTCCCTTGAACTTTGCATACTGTCCTGAATAAAGTTTTCCTTTGTGGTAGTTCAGTCACCTCCTTTGCTGGCTTGATCAAAACTTTGTTAAGTACCAAAGACTCTCCGCTTTCTGGTGTATCCACTTCTTCTGTTACTGTTGCCACTGGTGCCTCTTCCTCAGCTGGAGCAACAATTGCATTCCTCTGCTTTATGTCTGCACTCTCTGGGCACTCAAAAGCTCTATGTCCCAGCTTATTGCATTTGTAGCATCTTACTTCTCTGTCTCCTCCTCGACCTCTTCCTCTAGAAAAACTCCCTCTGCGTCTTGCATCACCTCCTGTGGATGCATGCTGGGTTGAGCTACTGCTAGCTCCTTCTGCAGGTGTTGTAGATCTTCCACTACCACCTTGACTTTCTTTTCCTTTGAAAGTCCCTCTCCCTCTGGCAAACTGTTTCCTCATGAGTTTTTCCTCCGCTTTCAGTGCTATCTGATAAGCTTCCTCTACTGTTTTAGGAGACAACAGACTTATCTCATCCTGAATGTCCATCCTGAGGCCATTCATATATCTAGCCACCCTCTCATCTGTATTCTGGGCTTCTCCAACTCTTATGCTCACCTTATAAAACTCTTATGTATATTCTTTCACTGTTAAAGCTCTCTGTCTAAGATTTTGCATTTGTCTAAATAATGTTTGCTGATAATTACTGGGCAAAAAATTACCTTTTAACTTCGCGACCATTCTGCTCCAATTCTTGATTGGCTGCTTACCCAGTCTCCTCCTTTTCGCCTGCACACCATCCCACCAGAGCGCTGCATGGCCTACTAATTTGGTGACAACAAACTTTACTTTCTTCTCATCTTCCATTTCTTTATAATCGAAGAATTTCTCCATGCTATTAATCCAGTCGATCAGTTCTTCTGGACTTAGTCCTCCTTGATATACTGGTACTAACTGGTTCCATGGTCTGGCTGTGGATTTCATCACTGACTGAAAGAGCTTCATCTCAGGAGAAATCTCTATAGCTTCCTCCTCAGTAGCTTCAGCTTCGGGTTCACTCACATCTCCATCATCTATGTTCCTGCCGGAGGTTAGCGCATCCAATCTAGCTCGCAGCTCCTCTATATCTTCCCTCAATTCGACATTCTCAGCATGCCGTCCTCTTCCACCACGTCCACGTCCTCGTCCTCTTCCAACCCTGAAAGCCATCCTTCTATTGCTCCTGAGATTTAACTCAACGCCAGTTGCTGGCTCTGATACCACTAATGCTGGACCGGTCTCTGGCTCTAATGACAGTCTCTCAAATTTGATTGAGATATCTTCTACATCTTCTTCACTTTCCCTTGTCAAAGCTCTGGAATCATCTGTAACGTTAAACAATACACCACCGGTGCGCTGCCATACAATCCCAACACAATATTATATGCTGTATATCGGGTTCAGTTCCCACGGTTCACAATTAAATGCCACAGCGTTTACATGTAATACCACAGCGTTTTCATATAATTCTGAAGGCATACATATATATCAATATAATGGACAGCGCAGCTACTCTAAAAACACATCCAAACCTTTCTATTAATCCCTATTCAATATGAACTGCGCGGAAGACATATATATCCCCCTTATGACATAGCCAATTACATATATTCTCTCCCACAGATCCGCGCTCCCATTTTCAATCCAAGACACTGTTTTTTTTGTCCTTGAAGAGCTGCGAAATACATTCATTCTTCCTATCGTTCATGCATACAAAAATTCCTAATTCTGGACTTTTACATGAGAGGAAATCTTTCTTACTTGGCGGCTCCAATTCCTTTTTTACTCATAATGTAAATCTTTATTTAGTACAAAAGCGGCTTTTTACCTAATAATTTAAGCTTTTTACCATTTAGTAAGTTTTATTCTCCATGCTAATCCTACTTTTAGAGAAAAGATAGCATGTTTTATTTTTTTTCTATTTTTAACTGAGAAAAAAAAACATATTTTTAACGAAAGGAAAAAAACGAAAAAAAAAAGAAAAAAAAAAACATAGAAAGTGCAGGCTTTTCACATAGAAAGTGCAGGCTTTTCTCTGAGTCGCCTGCTCCTGCATCAATAGGGCTCTTAAATTGATATATTAATAAAATTTTGGATTTGGATTTATTATATTAAGTTTTATTTAATATTATTTTAAAATATAATGAATAATTTTTTAAATAATGTTTTTAATAATAAATTTATATAAATATTGCATAAAAAAAAAAAATATTATTAATAATAAGTATAATAGAAGTTAGAAATTAATATAAAATTATCAAATATTAATGAAATTGATAAGTTGTTTGAAAAAATGTGGTGGTATAAATATAAATAATAAAAATAGAAAATTAAATCCATAT
Organism: Pinus taeda; assembly: GCA_000404065.3. Lineage (NCBI taxonomy): Eukaryota > Viridiplantae > Streptophyta > Pinopsida > Pinales > Pinaceae > Pinus > Pinus taeda. The sequence goes on from APFE030068501.1 coordinate 18,664, forward strand.
TCATACGATTTTGTTGTTAAATTTTTTATCATAGTTATTAAGTAATTAAATAACTATATATTTTAAAGATTTAGAAAATAAATGCAATTATATTCATTTAATTATAGTATATTATTATTTATTTATGAAATATAGCAATATAAAAATAAGAGAAAGTATTAACATAAATTCAATATATGTATGCATCTCAAATTAGCAATTGCGTAAATACATTCATTAATTAATAAATATAATTTTTTTGATTTATATCAAGTATAATACGAAATTAAAAATTACTTAACATAAACTCAATGTTGTTTCATATATATGCTAATATAGTTTTAAACGGTTTAATATATGTATTATAATATAGTTTTAAACTAGATCAACTCCTTGAATCAATAAGCATTCATCACTTTCAACGTCCTCTCATCATTAATGGTACAATTTAGGGGTTTTAATTAATACGATATAAAGGAGATAGAAATAAAATAGTTTTAATTGATTTAATTCTTTTCGAATGTGTAATTATCATTTTTTTCCATTTGTATTCCTTGGATTGCGTAGGATATTTTGGATTACTTATTAAAGAGAAGTAGGATATTTTTGAAGGATATTTTGGATTACTTATTAAAGAGAAGTAGGTATTTTTGAAATGTTTGGGAGGATTTAGTAAGAAGAGTTGGAGTGAGTTCAATTTTTTTATTTTTCAATGGTACCAAGGTAATTTATAAAATTATGCAAATGATTTGATATAAAGATTTTGATTTTAAGGTGAAAGATGGAATTATATTGCTTTATATAAATTTATCGTTTCTAAAATAATATAATATTATTTTATTTTGATAAATGTTTTTTTTTTCATTTAAAATTGTTTTCATTAGATTTTCAAAAAGATGGTTTACAAAATTCATTTCAATAATTTTTGTTTTCTTATTTTAACTAAGACTTTTTGAGAACAGGATTGGAGAATACTATAATAGACAATTTACAAACATTATTTACGAAAAGCTTTTTAGCATTAAAATAATTAAAGTAGACAAAAAGGAAACGATAATTGACGACAACATATCAAGGAGTTCGGTGAGGGGGAAGTACAAGGGGAGCTACAAAGAAACCAACTTGATCATGCATATGGAAATCAATATGTTCCACCCTCGCTTCTAGACTACGAAGGTGGTCATCGGTACATTGGTGGTTGCCACAAAGGTTGTCCAACTGCTCCAAAATTTTATTCTGGCTATATTGAATGTCATTGAAGTAGACCATAATTTCATTTTGGTCTTCATACCTATGGTCCATGAGAATATCCATATTAATTTGTATGCATTAGAGTTGTTCAGCAATAGATTCCATGGTGGCAGGAGCTACTACATGACTAGGCAAACGGGCTAGAGAAAGAGCTTCAATATCCTCGATGTCCTAACTAATCGAATTGGCAGTTATCTAAGATATACATAGTCTTGCTTGGGATTGTACCACAAGACCTATGGGGACCAAACTTCCGCTCCTAACCGTTGGACAATATCCACGGGGCTATCCACATTTGTATTCTCTCAATAGTCTCTGATGCTATTTAAGTGTAGTCATACATGTTTGGTGTAAAATTTTCCATACACTTAAAAATATTTATTTTCCACACCAATCCATGCAACAATTAAGTTTTGATATTAAAGCATGTAATATTTGTGGCAAGTTTTAAAAATAGTGCTTCTATTACCAAATTAGGAACTAATGTCCTATACTCTTAAAATTTAGTGTAATTTCATTTTCTTGCATACACTACATTAACCTATGCACACCAACGTCAACAATATGCATGTTTAGAGATTAGTGGTTCATGTGTACACTTATAACCATAAATAACAACCATCACTAAATTCATTTTCTTGCATACACTACATTAACCTATGCACACCAACGTCAACAATATGCATGTTTAGAGATTAGTGGTTCATGTGTACACTTACAACCATAAATAACAACCATCACTAAAATCATTGTTGAATATGCATTATTGGTTCATGTGTACACTTACAACACATTATTGGTTCATGTGTGCACTTACAACCATAAATAACAACCATCGCTAAAATCATTGTTAAAACTATTGTGGAAACTAATTAAAGTTGCATAACAATAATTATGTGTGTATGAAAGCCACGTGGTGACAATGCGCAGAAAAGAAAAAAAAGGCAGTGACATTACCACCACGTGGCTCTTATATAATTATATGAACATATGATTATAGAGGGAGTCGAGCTTTGGTAATTGTAGCATCTTTATGTTCTTCTCTGGCATCATGGAGAAGTCTCCTCAACCAAACTGCCTCACACATTGTTGCACACATTGGTTGATACTCTGCTTCTACTGAAGACAAGGATGTAGTATTCTGCTTCTTGCTGCTCCATGAAATGATCCTAGACCCAATGCTGAAAGCATAGCCTGTTATGGATTGTCTTCATCCAGATTTCTAGCCTAATTTGAATCTGAAAAACATGTCAATCTAACATCAAATGAATCAGTATATTTAATTCCAAAGTCTAAGGTTCCTTGAAGATACCTTAAGATGCCTTTCACTACCACCCAATGACTCGCAAGAGGTTTTGATATAAACTGGCTCAAAACACTGACTGCAAAAGCTAAGTCCGGTCTAGTTGTAGTCAAATAAATCAAACTCCCAACTAGATGCCTATACAGTGTTTCATCCACCTCCTTAGAACCATCATCATTTTGAAGTTTGACATTTTGATGTAAAGGCACTAAGGCAAAAATATCTACCTTGGTGATGAAAGAGGGTACCAGATTAAGGGGTATGGAAATATTCTTATAGTATTACCTTATGGTAATATTAGTGTATTCAAAATGTGATGTATGTACCAAGAATTAAAAATAATCTAATTTATGTTCTCAGCACCTAGAACTATTAGGCAAGGTATGAGGTCGGTCAAGGATAGTATTGATAGACATCAACTTAAGGGGGTCTATAAAATAGACTGTTCATGTGGAAAAAGCTACATTGGTGAAACAGGTCGCTCCCTGCAAACAAGACTTAAGGAACATGGAGTTGATATTAGAAATGAAAGGTCTCGTACTTCAGCCCTGGCAGAACATTCTTCAAAATCTAAACACCATGTCTATTTGGAAAACGCCTCAATTGTCGCAAGGGAAGAACAACATCATACACGAAAGATTAGAGAAGCTCTTGAAATTATCAAGCATCCGAATAATCTCAACAGAGACTGATATGGAGATTAGTGGAAGTTGGCTTTCCCTAATAAGAGAAATTAGGGTCACCAATACATCTCAGGTATAGCAATCAGTGGTAGGTTTCCCTCTCTTGCTTTAATAATCTAGTATAGTAATAATAATAATAATTAATACTTAACTACGATTACAATAATAATTATGATAATAGCTATTAATATTATCAGTAACTATTATTATAAATTGGTATTATTAAGTATTAATTAAAATATATTAATAAATCTATTAATTAGTTAAACTAATAAAAATTAAACATTTATCAATTATTAATATCAATTATTTATTTATTAGTTAATTATTAATTATTATTTCTAATTATTAAATAATTAATATATATATATTATTATTATCAATTATATTAATATTTATTATAATTATTAATTAAAAAAAAAAAATATTTTTTATTAATAATACAATACACTAAATGTTAATATTATTATTCATATATTCCATAATATAATAAATATACCACATACTATTTAATAATAAACATTATACTAACATATAATATATATATTAAATATTAAATACAATATTACTATTCATTTAATACCAATAATATTATCATTAGTAATTATTTACATAATATTTTATAATCATACTACACTAATATTAATATTAATATTAATATTAAATGCTTATATGAATTAAAAAATTCATAATAATCATTACTATATTAAAATCAATTAATTTTAATAATATTAAAATAATTAATTAATTTTTATAATAATGATTAACATAATAATAATTTATATGATTCATATCAATAATTAAAATTAATTAATTAATTTTTATAATAATGATTAACATAATAATAATTTATAATGATTTATATCAATAATTAAACAAAATTAAATATTCAAAATTCTACAATTAATATTATTAAAACAACCGATATTCATCTCATTTTTAATTCTCCTCATTACTATTTAAATCTTTCAATTAAGCTCTTCTTCTATCAAGCATTCAAGTAGTCATCTCATTTTTAATTCTCCTCATTACTATTTAAATCCTTCATTTAAGCTCTTCTTCTATCAAGCATTCAAGTAGATTCTCCGGTAATTTCAAAACATATCAAGATCTTAAGGTATAATTTTTTAAGGCTTATTGTGTTATTAAAGATCTGTTGGATCATATGAAGCCAATTGCATAAGGTATTCGAGTTGGATGTATGTACACGCTGAATGTAAGAAGTGCACCACACCAAGCCTTGACTTCTTTAGTTATGATTGCAGAGAATTTGTGGCATCAAAGATTCACTCATCAATTTTCATTACTTGCTGCTACTTCAGAAACGAGGTATGGCCAATGGCCTCCCTGTTTTAAAAAATGTTCATGTTGATTGTGAAGCATGTGCTCGTGGGAAGATACACATGGATTATTTTCCCTCAAGATTAGATAGAAAGAAGAGAGATATACTAGATCTTGTGCACACTGATATATGTGGGCCGATGCAGACAAGGTCATTAGGAGGTGCCTATTATTTTTATTATTTGTTGATGACTGCACAAGATTTAATTGGGTATATTTCTCACAAAAAAGAGTCATACTTTTGAATACTTTAAAGATTCCAAAAGCATGGAAAACAGATAAGGATGTTCATCAAAATTCTCTGCTCAAATCAAGGGGGACAATACAAGCAAGGTGGCTTCATCAAATATTGCAAGGACCATGGGATAGTTCAACAGTTCATAGTACCCCACACTCCTCAACAGAACGAGATTGCAGAGAGGAAGAATAGAACCCTTGTGGAGTGTGCACACAACATGTTAAAAGGTAAGAACCTGTCTAATGGTTTTTGGGCGGAAACAAGAAATACTGCAATGTATCTAAAAGAATAGGAGTCCAATAAAAGTCATGATTTTAAAACTCTATTCGAAGATTTATTAGGTTTTAAGCCTGCAATTAACCATTTAAGTGTTTTTGGCTCGAAATATTTTGCTCATATTCCAAAAGAGGATAGGAAGAAACTGGATTCAAAGGACATTAAATGCATTTTTGATGGGTATTGTACATAGTTTAAAGCTTATAAATTGTTTAATCCCTCTACTCATAAAATGTTTGCGAGTAAAGATGTAGTATTCCATGAGAAGGTTGATGATGGAAATTGTGATAAACACAATGAAGAGTGGCACATGCCTTTGTTGGTGGAAGAAGGAAGTGATGAAACAAGGGACATGCATGAGCAGCAACAGCAAAAGGAAAAATCAAGTGATGAAGGTACAGTTAGCAAGCCAAGTCCATTAAGGAATGAGCAAGACAGATTTGAGGCAAGTCCACCACTAAGGAGATCACTAGGAAAACTTAATTACCAACAAGATATGGGATCATGCTCTTATAACTAGTATGTTAAATGTTGTTGAACCCTCAAATTATAAAGAAGCAAATCAATATGATGAATGGAGGGTAGCCATGGAAGAGGAATATGAGTCAATACTTAAAATCAAAACCTTGGATTTAGTTGAATTTCCAGAAGGGAAAGAACCTATAGGTTGCAAGTGGTTATATAAACCTAAATTTAAATATGATGGTAGTGTAGACAAATACAAAGTTAGGATGGTAGCTAAAGTTTACTCACAAAGAGAAGAAATTGATTATGACGAAACCTTTGCTTCGGTAGCTAAGCTAAACACTATTAGAATGATGATAGCTTTAGCTACAAAACATCATTGAAGTCTACACCACTAGATATGAAGTATGCATTTTTAAATGGAGAATTGAAAGAAGAGGTTTATTTAAAATAACCTGGAGGGCTAATAAAACAGGGGCAGGAGCATTTAGCCTGCAAATTAAAAAAGGCATTATATGGTTTAAAACAGGCACTTAGGTCATGGTATGAAAAAATTGACTCATTTTTCTTACAACATAGTTATAAGAGGAGCAAGAACGACCCAAATCTGTATACTATGTTTAATGAAATGGGGCAAATTGTTTTGATTTCTTTATATGTAGATGATCTTATTATTACAACAAATGTTGATGAGCTCATTAAAGAAATCCAGTGCAGATGTCACAGGTTTTTTAGATGAGAGGCCTTGGAGAGTTACACTATTGTTTGGGTCTTGAAGTCTGGAGGGATTTTGGCCAAACTTTTATGTATCAAATAAAGTATGTCAGGAGCTTATTGGAAAAGTTTAGAATGAATCAGTGCAAAGCTTACCACTACTGGTTTCCCAATGTCTGTCACCAATCATGTGAGTGGAAGCTCCTGAATCCACAAACCAAGTTTTTGTTTCATCATTTTCGACAGAGAAAGCAAAATTAGATACAAATAATCTGAGATTTTGATTCTGATATTCGTCACCAAAGTGTCCTACATGCTTCTTATGTCTATGTCGAGCTTCATCAAGATTCTTCTTATGGGAATTCCTAGAAATGCGACTAGATTTACCACAATAAAAACATTTGATCCCTGAATCATTTCTAGTCAAAGACATACCTTGAAGTGGATTTTTCTTTGGTGTACCTCCGACTTTCTATCCTACACTTGCTTTCCTTGTGAAAGGATTTTTCTTTGCCATTAATGTTAGATCTGAATTCTAGGGTTTCAGAGTCATCCACCTTTCTTCCTCTTGTATCAAGATCCTTATCAATTCCTCGAAAATGGGGGATTTATCCCTTGCATTTAGGTATGTAATAAACCTCTAATAATAGTAAGTCATACCATTCATGGTAACCGTGACAAGATCAGTGTTCGATATTGTCTCCCTATATCATCCAACTTATTTCTCAGTTCTTTGATTTGAGAGATGAATGTAGCAACGGATTCACTCTCCTCCATTTTGATGGAGAGAATCTTGCCCTTTAGCAACAATAAACAATTTGTATTCTTTATCTCATACAAATCTGTGAGAGTTGTGAGAGTTGTTATAAGGTTGTAACCACCCACTAACACAATCACAAGTTTGACTCCGCCACCGCAAGTCAACTATCCTCCTCACCGAACCCAAATTTGCCAAGACCTCCGCATATCAATCAACAATATAACGAATTCATTGAAATTCAAGACAATGTAACATCATCTCCAACGCGTATTTCCAGAGAATAAGAGGTGATTATGGGCCGTGCTGACGCGGAATGGTGTAAGGATGGATTGATCAATGCGAGATCGAGCCTCAGATCTGCACTGATCGCTGAAAAATCTGATCAGTTCAGCGCGTCTATTTGACAAACTTACACGTTGCTCGTGTTGGCGCGCCATAATTCTTCCACCTTCCACAAATTTCCGGTCTAAATCACGTTGGAGTGGAGTTCGATTCCTTAGGTACTAATCCTGGAGATCGTCGAGAGAGGAGAATGCACGCAGCCTGGGCACGTTCACCGCACCACACACACGCACGTTGGGCACACGTTCCACAATCCACGCATTAACGTCGCACACAGTGGCATTAACAAATGTGAAACTGCAAGATGAAAAATACCAAGATGTCAAAAATACCAAGATGTCAATTTGGTTGTTGTTGAAAAAAATGCCCTGATGTGTTCAGTCTAATCTAGACAATGCAGTTGAAGAAGTCGAGACGTTGAGAGTGAGCAAGCAAGGGTTTCGATTTCCGATGGCAGGGCAACAACAGTGAGGGGATCCGGTCTTCCAGCCAATAATTCTCAACAACACTCTCGATCTCAAAAGATAGTTGATGCGTCAGATCCAATCCGGATCCTAACCTGCAACAATCGGACGCCAAACAAAAAAAAATGCAGATCACACCATCAAGGAGTCGGCCTCACAATACACGCGTGTCTGATCCTATACTCCGATATCATGTTAAAATGGAAGAAACAACATAATATATTCTCAAACTTTGCAGCTCATAGGTGAGGAGGAGTTTCATTGGGAGACTGTTTTGGGTAGAACGTTTTACATTTATCATTATTCATAAAAAAATTATCTAATTTTATATGAGAATAAGAGAGTTAGAACTAACACCTAAAAAATAGAAACTAATTTTTAAATTAAGACACAGATACAACTAATAAATAGACTCTCAATCCTAATACATATTTTCCATTAATTCCAACACTAAAAAAACTGGATCATATGATTAAGAGATGGAAGAAGCCAGGCGGGCGAGGGAGGGTTGGTATTTCAGGTTTTCGTTGCACAGAATATGTGAGGAATTTACAAAATGAAATTGCCAAAGAAGTCGTCAAAGTGCGGAAGCTGCCGAGTAGAAATGGGTCATTGAGATTGAAAGGTCGGGAAGGTTGGATCAATGAACACCTCTTTCGTTTATCCTTCATGCATGTTTCTTTCTCGTTCACAGGTATCTTGGGCGTTTTCAAATACTATTTTAGAGTTAATATAGATTTAGATTGGTAATTTAAAAAAGTGTATTTTTTTTATTTCAATATATAAAAGTTGGTTTTTTTTATTCATCAAGAAACCCTCTCCCCACAGAAACCCTCTCCCCACATACGCAAAAGATATTGTAAAACCATGTCCTATTATATTTTGTAAATAATTTGATTCGATCAAATTACATTAGGAAAACTAAATAAATAACGTAAAACACCGAAAATTTACTATATTTAAGAATACAATATAACAAATTAGTTCATGAAAAAATATTTCGATGTCAAACCTGTATTACAAAATAAAAGGCAACTTAAAGAAAGGAACAAGAATCACTTGTCCTATATGCTTCCAACATCCATAACATTTGCCTATTGCCTTCTCACTAAATTGCACAAAATATAACATCGGGGGCAGTAGCAGCAAATGGATTTTTGCATCAATGAAAGTGGAACTGTTAATAGAGATGTGGTTCTTCATGTCAACCAGAATGATAATAGGATGACTATAGTAACTGCTTCAAATGGATTTTTGTGAATTCGAATTAACACTTTTGGAGATGCATCGCGCCTTTTCTTTTGATAAGAGGAAGAACTTAAACAAAATATTCCAAAGATTACAAGAAAATATTACAACTCAATAGGTAAATCTTGTAAATTGTTCCAACCTCTCGTAAAGCTAATATTGTTGAATGTTAAAGGGCATCCTACTGGAAGCCCTCCACAGCAAATTAAGCGAAATTACAATGACTTTGCCTCGGCCTTGGCAACTTTCCATTAGTGGCTTTTGACTTTCAGTTTTGGATCCTATGATTAATATTCTATGGCTTTCGAATGAGCATATGTAAAATTTGATATTTATGATTGCTTTGGGAGCTAGTTTTCATCGACAAGAAGTTCAAAAAGTTATAATGAATAATTAAATTTAATGTAAGTTAAAAAAAATATAGTAAATAGTTAAATTTAATATAAGTTTAAAAAATATAAGGAATATTGAATTTAATATAGTTTAATATATTTTGTCACAGGATAATTAGTTTATTTATAATAAATTTAAAAGAGATATAAATTTAATGGCATTATTGTAACAATTGGATTTATATATATTTTTCTCAAATATATTAGTTATTAATATTATGTTACTAGAAAGAAATGTCTTACACACATTAATCTATATAATGCATATAAGGTACAATTTAACTTATAAACTAAATGACCTTTTTCCATCTTAATCTTACTATAAAATTTCAAGCAAAATTGTGATTCTTTCTTATTTAAAATATATTTTTGAATCCCCTAAAACACCCATGGGGTACTTCTACAATTTGAACAATTTAAACTCAATCTTTAAATATCTAATTAACCAAACAAAAATGTCGTGAGAAAGCTCATTTCACCTATTGTAGACTACACTTTATGTATAATGTTGTCATTTTCACCAAAGCCATAATTTTTGTAAAACAATTGAAAAATAATATATTTATTATATATATTATATATATATATATATATAATTTCAATTTTGACTTTTTTTTTTTTCATTCAACTTTATCTTTATTTCTTTCGTTTTGTGATGCATTAACTACCATTAATATTAGCATCTATTATTAGAATTATTGATTTACAAAATATTAAGATAATTTTATACTAGGACTGTTTATATTATATTATATTATATAGTTAATACTAATTAGTTTACTATATAATATAAAATATCTAACTATAAGTAATTATTGTTCCCTAGATAAGCATTGTTGGCTAAGTATGGAAGAGGTGTTGTAATGCCCATTCTAACTTAGTAAGATTATATAAGAATCAAAATCAAAATAAAACAAATTTAAAATAAATAATGGTCACCCTAGAAACGTAAGGAGAATCAATGCATAAGCATGCGACAATTGATCTTTTCTATCATTATAATTGGCGACAAAACATAGACGAATGGGGGTGGTGAGAGTTGGTATAGGAATTCAGAGCAACAGGGGCTTATTTCCTTACCAAATAGAGATTTCGGGAAGGAAATTTGCAAAGGAGCCGATAAAACTGTTTATGGCCTTGTTTTAAAGTAAAAGCTCTGATGATAATATTTGGTAGGGAAACTAAAGGTACTAGTTTGTGGGTTACTTGGTGAGCTAATATATGAAATTTGCAGGAGATAAGAGCAGAGAATGTAGATAGAGGGTGATGTGTAGCATGGGTTAGCATGTTCGAGTTCTTTCTTTTGGTCACATATGTTCCAACCTGAATTGTACACCTCCCTGGCCTGGAATGAAAGGGTACCTCTCCATCTTTACTAGGTATTTATTAAGTTTGAGGATAATTCTTTGAATTTCATCTAGTACATCTTTAGAAATATTTTTAATTTCTCAAAGATTCAATGTAATTTAGGTGCTTGTTTAAGGATCCTTTAGACACTTAGGTGCGCGGTCATGTATTAGATATTTGTTATAGTTTGTGCTCATGTAACTGTTGCCCTAGGTAGCCAATAGTTGAATTGGGATAAAGACCCTTATGTCTTAACCCGTCTTCTCTTATTTTCGATCCATCATTTTCTAGAGGTTTATGTATGTGTGGCTTAATCGTTGATGCCCCTATAAGTTGTGCCGGAGTCCAGATTCGTCTGGTGGGTTATTGTGTATAGGGACAATTTCTTATTACCATGGTATTCTTCGCATTACATCCTCTATTAACATTCCTTTGGTTGCTTTATAACTAGTTCCTAAAGATTATCAGGCCTTGAAATTGTGTCCCCTTTGTCCTTGTGTTATTCCTGTGAGTTTTAACTCAAGAACACATTGTCACTAGTGGAAGATTGTTACATGCCAACTGGTAACACCTTTTCTTCATGCTATTATATATGTATTTTTTCTTTTTATATCTTAATCGGTTGAATGGCATTATTTATCAAATCCTTTGATTAACCTCTTCCTACTTGATGTAACCTTCTGCACTGTCTTTATTGGTATAACCATGTCTCCTATCCCTTTGTATATATTATGGTTGAATAATCTTGCTAAGTTTGATGTATTGTTTAATATGGTTACCCATATGATTCATCACCCCTTGATGCCTAAATATTATATGCCACCTCGCATGTGTATTAAATTACCTCTAAGTTCCTATGCTAACACTGCTTAAGATGTGTGCTACCCTAGCCCTAAATGCATATGCTACCACTGATTAAGGTTAAAGATAATGTGTTTGATTACGCTCTATTGGTGGTAGATGCTAGGGTACATAGCCCATAGTGTCATGATTACATATGGAAGCCAAACCTCTCCACCATCCTCTCACTCTGCCCCACGTGTCCCGGACCACATAAATCTTTCTACCACTCATCCTCGGTCACATGGGATGGTACCACTACCCTACCTCATCACTTTTGACCAAGGTGATTTGTACATTTACAATCACGATCTTCTGCCAGAAATCAATGGTGGAGGTTTACTTGGCCAACCCTAACTGATCCAAATTGGATCCATAAAAGACTATCAAGGAACCATGACTGTATCAGGACGAAACGAATCTTTAAAGAATCCAAAACAACATCAAAAACACCCTAAACTAGTGGCAATGGTAGCCAACGTGGAATGACAAGGACCTTGTTCAAAGCGTGTTGATCGAGGCCCATGGAGACTGCGCAGGAGGTCAAAGTAGCCCTTGGGAGCCCTGGATCGGGAAAAGGAGGTGATTTTTGATGCGCCAAAATGGAGGAGCCTTAAGCACTCGGTTGCGTTGGGAGCTGGAGAACTGCGGGCGGAGAAGCAAAAAGCGCTAACATACGAAGGCAGGACCCACGCTCTAGAAATCCGGCGGTAATGATCGGGGCGCCCTCAAATGGTAAATGGTTTTGGAGAAAACGGAGCGATCCCACTCAATGATCGATGCATGGTGGCGGAGGTGAGAGAAAACTTCAGTTGGTCGCGCGTTATCGGTCGAGCAAGTCAACCGTGTGGGATGTGCGTATGACATTGGATCTGGAGGAGTCCAGATTGGACGACTGAGATTGCACCTAATGGAGGAAGTAGAATCGGCAAGGAATTAAGCCACGTTCAAAAGGGATTTTGAATCTGTTTGACTGCTATGGTTGAGGAAGAACGCATCCATGTTGTAACTGAAGAAACAAACTGATGTGCAGGCTGGCGCTGTTCAGATGAGGACACGTGGCCACTCCCTGAGCGTTCATGCTGACGCCGAACAGGGAAATCCAAGCGCAGCTGCAGAAGGTGAATCAACATAGGGAGAAGAGGAACCGAACATGCATGGAAACGAATGACTAAAAGCCATGAATAAAGACAGAATACGCAGTCAAGTTGGAGTTAAGTCCGAGAGATAAGGAAGAAAAAGACCAGAATCCTAAGAGGAGGATAGAATACACAGAGAAGAAGGCAATGAAGCAAGAGAAAAGTAGGAACAGACAGAGGGCCGAGCTTACCAGGGGCAGCATCGAGCACCACCGAGCTTGAGAGATTCAAGCCACCCCATAGAGGGATTTTTCCGGGTTGAGCACCACGTTGGGCTCTTACCATTGTAAGCTAGAAGGTCACAGAGCTGGTGGGAAGAAGAGACTATGTACTCTAGTGGCTTGGGGAATCCGAGAACTAGCCTGCCAAGCAAAACCTGCTTTAGGAGAACTCACATTGAGTCCCTGCATTGTAATTCTCTGTTTAAAGGCACAATAAAACAAGGCCACCACTGAAAGTTGGACCAGAGATGTAGCCCTGGAGAATAGGGTGAACCCCTTGTTAAAACTGCTTATGTCTTTGTGGTTTCTTACTATATTTCTCTGTTGTCTTTCCATTTGAAATGTCATGTATTTTCAATCTGATCGATTCGTTGCTTAAATAACATAGAACACACATCATCACATGAGTCTGTAATACCTTTTGTTTAATAAAACTTTAACCGATGTCACTCATAGGGTGAATATCAGATCAAGTGGTATCAGAGAAGTAGGTTGTAAGGCTAGACAAGCTTGTGTTGGTTTAGCTGTGAATGCTCACTAGATCAAAGATCAAATTAGGATAAGGAGAGTTGGTGGAAACTAATCCTGAAATTGAGAGAGTCTATCCTCGGAAAACAATGTCAGAGAAAGGTTCTATAGGGCCAGACCCTCAATTCATAGAAAGTTTACTAGCTATAAAGTTTATGGTAGAGGAAATGTATAGGGACTTTAGAAAGCATAAGGATGAAGATTCATCAGGCTCGAAGCAAGATAAAGAAGAGGATGAATCTCATTCCCATGACCAATCAAAATGGAAAGGGAAAGAAGAAAGCTTTCCTACACCTCCTAATAGCCATGTTCATAATAAGAAAACATCTTTGATTAAACTAGATGTTAAGTTTGATTTGCCTATATATGATGGAGAGCTAAATGCTGAAAAGTTAGACAATTGGATTAGATAAATTGATGTATATTGTAGGGTACATAACATAGACTCAGAAAAGAGTAAGTTTCAACTGGCAAGCCTATTCCTAGGAGGCACTGCCTCGATTTTGTGGGAAGGCAGAACCCAAGCTGATATGAAGAAGCATGGTAAGACCATCTCTATCTAGAGTGAATTTGTTGTTGCAATCAAAAAGCAGTTCTATCCATTGGCCTACATGCAGCAAGCCATGATGAGTTGGAAAACTCTTCGGCAGTTGAAAGGGCAAAGTGTGCAAAGGTATACTCAAGAGTTCAGAAAGAGAGCATTGACGTTGGGTATCTCATTAGATTCACCAGAAACTCTTTTGAAGTATATTGGTGGTCTACACAGCTACATGAGGCATACCATCCTCATGTTTAATCCCACTAGTATAGATGAGGTATCTATAGAAGCTACTCATCTAGAAGCTAGAGGAAAGAATGGAAATCCAGAAGTTGGGGGACCATCCCAACCCACTGTAAGCAAGAGTAAGGAGAAAAGAAAGCAGAAGTGGAAAGCAAGGAAGGCTAACACTGCACAGAAAATAAAAGCTTCATGCACTCACTGTAAAAAGGATTGGCATGATGATAAGCACTGTTGGATTCTGCATCCAGAGCTGAGACCTAAGAAGTCAGAGGGAAAGAAGAAGAAGACTGTTATAGCTATTTAGAAAGATTTGGGGTTAGACTCGGGAGATGAAACAATCATTGCAGCCACAGGTATAAAAGGTAAGAATTCTAAAGCATCTACTATTAGTTTTGCTCAATCTGTTATTGATGAAGAACATGAGAAAAAAAGACATGAGCTTTTCCATATTTGAGTTGTTTCCAAAAATTAAAAGATTGATACTTTGTTTGATAGTGTCTCACAAGTAAATCTAATTTCTAAAGAAATTGTAAAGAAATTGGGATTAGAAACTACACCTCATAAGAAACCATACCCAGTAGGATAGTTGAATGATAAAGCATGACTACAAGTGACTAAGCAGTGCAAACTCAAGTTTTCTTTTGGGTCAGCGTTTGTAGATGAGGTTGAGTTAGATGTAATTCCTTTGGATATATGTGGAATTGTTTTAGGAAGTCCTTACTTGTATGATAGAAAGGCTATTTTCTATAGAGTCGAGAACAAGTATCTACTTATTAATGGTGGAATCAAATACTTTGTAAGACCTCACAAGCTCAAGAATAATTATACTCTCATAAACTCAGGACAGATGAAAAGAATGATAAATTCACGCAAACAGTTCCTACTGATGGTTGTAAAGGAAAAGAAACCTGATAAAACCAATGTATTTGAGGGCTGTAATGCTGATCAACAAGCTGATATAGAAAAGATTGTTTCAGAGTATGATGTCTTGTTCCAAGAACCTAAAGGTCTGCAACCCAAAAAGGGAATAGTACATGATATTATTTTGCAGCAAGATGTTCCATTGCCTAACATTGGGATGTACAGGTTGTCTACTTTAGAGAATGTTGAAATCAAAAGGCAGGTGCAGGAGTTGCTTGAGAAAGGGTTCATTAGGTCTAGCACATCACCATGTGGGTCACCAATCATTTTGGTGAGAAAGAAAGATGGCTCGTGGAGAATGTGCATTGAATATCACGCACTAAATAAGATAACAATCAAAAATCGTTATCCCCTTCCTCACATAGATGATATTTTAGATCAACTGAAGGAAGCTGTTGATTTCACCAAGCTAGATTTGCACAGTGGATACCATCAGGTCAGAGTTGTAGAGCAAGATGCATGGAAGACTGCTTTCAAAACAAAGCAGGGATTGTCTGAATGGGTGGTTATGCCTTTTGGCTTGACCAATGCCCCTGCTACTTTCATGAGATTAATGAATGATGTACTCAGACCTTTTCTTGATGATTTTGTTATTGTGTATTTGGATGACATTCTAAATTTTAGTAAAACGTGGGAAGAACATTTAAGGCATGTTAAGCAGACATTAGATGTTTTGAAAAGAGAAAAAATGTATGTTAAACTCTCCAAATGTGAATTTGGCAAAACCTCTCTAAATTATTTGGGTCACATAGTAGGGGGAGGTGAATTAAAAATAGATTCCTCTAAAGTGGCAGTCATTGTAAACTGGCCTAAACCCAAGTCTGCTACAGCAGTGAGAAGCTTCCTAGGAGCAGCCCAATATTGGAAGAAGTTCATTTCAATTTTTTCCTCAATTGCAGCTCCCTTACATGCCTTGACAGGATTGAACAAGGTGTTTTAGTGGGGAGGCAAACAACAGAAAGCCTTCGACACCTTGAAAGAAAAAAGTAGTACCACACCTATACTAGCATTGCTAGATCTACAAAGACCATTTGAGATCCAAATTGATTCTAGTGACTATGCCATGGGAGCAGTGTTGACACAACACAATAAACCCATATCTTATCATTCTGAGACTTTTAATCCTACAGTAGTTAACTATCCTACATATGATAAAGAATTGTATGCATTAGTTCGGAGTGTGAAAAAGTGGAAACATTACTTAATGGGCAAAGAAACAGTAATACATACTGATCATCAACCACTTCAATATCTACACTCCCAGACTAAGTTACAACAATCAAGACATTACAGATGGATGGGTTTTCTACAACAGTTTCATTTAGTCATCAAATATAAAAATGGCATACATAACAAGGTTGCAGACATGTTATCTAGACCCATTATAAATGCATCTACCATACTTAAGCATAATTATGTGCCGCATGAAAGCTACATAGAACAATATGCTCAGGATATGGACTTTAAAGATGTATATGAAACTTTGAGTCAAGGAAAAAGAATAGAAGAATTGGACTATCACATGAAGGACCGACTCTTATATCATTGTGGGAAACACTGCATTCCACAAACTGAGAGAGTAAAGATAATTAGGGAAGCACACACTTCTCTGATATCAGGTTACTTTGGGGTAAGTAAAACAGTTGCACAGTTGCAAAGGTTCTGCTATTGGCCAAGAATGAGTGAGATAGTTTCTAGATATGTAAAGGGATGTGCTATGTGTGCGAAAAGCAAGCCCGACAACAAAAAACTAGGCTTGTACACTCCCTTGCAAGTTCCTTCTCACCCTTGGGAAAGTATTTCCATGGATTTTGTTGGAGGACTTCCTAATTCTAGGAAAGGTCATGATTATCTATATGTTGTTGTGGATAGGTTTAGCAAAATATGTATTTTGATACCCTGTAGTAAACATATTACAGCTGAACAAACTGCAAAATTGTTCTTTGAACATGTATGGGTTCATTTTGGATTACCCACTTGTATCTGATCGAGACACCCGATTTGTGGGGAAGTTTTGGTCAAGTCTGTGGGAACTAATGGACACCAAATTGAAGAAAAGCACAGCTTTTCATCCACAAATAGATGGCCAAACAGAAGTAGTTAACAGGACGGTGATCCAGTTACTGAGAGGATGTTGAAGAAAACACCCTAAATTTTGGGATGAACACTTGTGTTATGTGTAGCATGCTTACAATAGAGCCAAACACTCTTCTACACAAAGATCTCCTTTTGAGACTTGTCATGGTTTCATACCAAGGTCTCCTTTGGATTTTGTCTTTGATAAAGATACCATGGTTGATAGACACAATGATGTGGACAAGGCAACTAGGTTCAATGAACAGATCCAGGAGATCCACCAGGTAGTACAGGAACAGCTGGAAAAGAGGTAGGCCAAGTACAAGGCTAGGCACGATAAGCATCAAATGGAGCATAGTTTTCAAGTTGGAGACCAAGTCTGGCTATATATCACCAAGGATAGGATACAAGGTGAAAGTAAAAAGCTAAAACCTATCAAGTATGGACCCTTCAGGATACTTAATAAGATTGGTGAAAATGCTTTCGCCTTGATCTACCAGCTTACATGCACATCTACTCAGTCGTGAATGCAGATTGCTTGAGGTTGTTTGAACCTTCAATGATTGAGGAACCTGAAGAGTAGAGTCAATTACCTTTTGTTGATGACCTGCTACCTGAATATCTTAATGAATTACGGGAAGACATAGTGTTGGACAGGGAGGTAAGGATGAAGTGCAGTGGAAAAGTGGAATACCTCAGGATTGGGCTTAAAGGTTTGAAGCTGAGCAGTGTGAAGTGGATTGAGATTGGGCAAGTGAGACAACAGTTTCCTCACTTAGTTGATGCTTGAAAACTAACTTTTGGTGGTCCAAAAGCTCTTTCAGTGGGAAGGTTGTGATCCAAATTGGATCCACAAAAAACTGTCAAGGACCCATGACTGTATCGGGACAAAACAAATCTTTAAAGAATCTAAAACAACATCAAAAACACCCTGAACCAATGGCAATGGCAGCGAGCATGGAACGACAAGGACCTCATTCAAAGCATGCTAACCGAGGCCCATGGAGACTACGCAGGAGGTCAAAGTAGCCCTTGGGAGCCCTGGATCGGGAAAAGGAGGTGATTTTTGATGCGTGATTAGTCGCTAGGTGAACACGGCAAAAATGGAGGAGCCTTAAGCACTTGGTCACGTTTGGAGCCGGAGAACCGCGGGTGGAGAAACGAAAAGCGTAACGTATGAAAACTGGCAATATTGATTGGGGTGCCCTCAAACGGTAAATAGTTTTGGAGAAAACAGAGCGATCCCACTCAACAATCGACGCGTGGCGGTGGAGGTGAGATAAAACTCCCATTGATCATGCGTTATCAGTCGAGAAATTCAACCGCACAGAACATGCGTATGATGTTGGATCTGGAGGAGCCCAGATCGGACGACTAAGATTGCGCCCGATGGAGGAAGTGGATTCGACAGGGAATTAAGCTGCGTTCTAAAGGGATATGGAATCTGTTTGACTGCTACGGTGGAGGAAGAATGCATCCACGACATAACTGAAGAAACAAACTGACAAGCAGGCTGGCGTTGTTCAAATTATGACATGTGGCCTCTCCTTGAGCATTCATGCATATGTCGAACAGGGAACTCCAAGTGCAGCTGCAGAAGGAAAATCGACAGAGGTGGAAGAGGAACTGAACAGGCACGAAAACGAATGACTAAAAGCCATGAATAGAGAAATAATACACAGTCAAGTCGGAGTTAAGTCTGAGAGACAAGGAAAGAAAAGACCAGAATCCTGAGAGGAGGACGAAATACATAGAGAAGAAGGCAGTAAAGCAAGAGAAAAGCAGGAAGAGACAGAGGGCCGAGCTGACCAGGGGCAGCATCAAGCACCTCCGAGCTTGAGAGATTCGAGCCACCCCATAGAGGGATCTGTCTGGATTGAGCACCACGTTGGGCTCTTATCACTGTAGACCAGGAGGTCATAGAGCTGTGGGAAGAAGAGACTGTGTACTCCAGTGGCTTGGCGAATCCAAGAACCACCCTGCCAAGTAAAACCTGCTCCAGGAGAACTCACATTCAGTCCCTACATTGTAATTCTCTATTTAAAGACACAATAAAACAAGGCCACCACTGAAAGATGGACCGAAGACGTATCCCTGGAGAATAGGATGAACCCCTTATTAAAACTGCTTATGTCTTTGTGGTTGCTTATTGTATTTCTCTGTTGTCTTTCCATTTGAGATGTCTGTGTATTGGCAATATGATTGATCCGTTGCTTAAATAACATACAACACACACCAGCATATGAGTCTGTAATACCTTTTGTTTAATAAAACTTTAACCGATGTCACTCTTAGGGTGAATATTAGATCACTAAATCCTCAGCCCAACAATATTTCACTCATTTTTGACATTGTTTCATTGTGGAGATGAGAGGGCTTGGCCATTTGACCTGATGTTCAAAAAAATTGTTATGCCCCTGCTACGAATCCTTGCCTTGGCGTGTTGTGGTCTCACCTAAGCAGTACTAGAGTTGTGGGCCTACACCCCCATCTCCAACTATGCATAGTAACCACACTTGGAGCGGAAATATTACATTAGGTAAGCTTGTATTATTTTTATGAGTTAATAATTCGTCTTCCTTGTGTTCAACGCAACGCTCTAATTGGTTTTTCCTTCCCTGGAATTTTGTGTGCAGTTCTAGCTTAAATTCGGCTAGGGTGACCCCTAAGTCTGGAACCCTGCCACAGAGGCACCCTTTACCACCTCGCAAATTCGTAAGCATATTTTTCCCTCAGCGTAGGGACTAACTAGTGCTTTCCCCAAATTCCTCTTAAGTTTTCTAATGTTTTTTTGAGTTACATGGTTTTGTTTTCTTTTTCTTATTCACAGGATGGACCTACACAAAGTTTTAATCTGACGGCTAGTACATAGGTAATACTATTTAAATCTGGTTCCATTCTCATTTTCCTATGTACCTTATTCACTGTGAGGAGGTTTAAATCGCTAATGTATTTGTTTTTGTTCGGGTTTTGGGATAGGTAATTCCATTGTTTCCCCCATTTCTAATTCTTTTGTATCATAGCCATGGACGAGAGCTCTCTGACAAAGAATTCATCTCTTTCCAAATTAGTTACTTCGCGCTCAACTCTTGTGCGACCAACTCAATGCAACCTGGGAAAAGCCCTTAATTTTATTAGAGGAAAATGTACTTGTTTACTCTACAATCCTTATGGAAAGCAACACGTACACCCATATTTGATTCACTAGTGTTTAATGGCCACAACTTGCAAATCAGGCGTCAACCATAATTCCTCATCTGGGGTTTGAAATCCCTGTTGGTTATATTTTTTTTCCTGATGGAAATTTTTACAACAACACCTTTGAGTAGGGAAATATTTTAACTTTTCCTTCTCAATGATAAATATTATATGTGAATTTTGGGTGCCAATCTTTTGGGTGTCATTTAAAACTGGATAGTTTTTTTTCCTGTTCATCATCTCGCTTTTGTTAACGCATATGCCAATTTTGTATGACTTTTATCTCTTTACTACATCTAATATCAAGGTTATACACTGCTAAATTTGGTTTCTATCTTACATTCTCCTCTTCCTTAGAGTGTTAGTTAGGCAACTATGTTTTGTTGTGATGTTATTTACAAAAAATCTACTTAATGTGTGCATAAATTTCATGTATTGTCGCGCTAAAGAGTTAACTGGTATTATATTGATGTATCATGATTCTTAGAATTATATGCCTACAATTTGCTTTATAATTGGTTCTTCAATTCATCTTATCATACTAAATGTCCAATATCCTTTTACTCACATCATGTTTCTCTAGCAATGGTTCTATTCTCATCTATGTGTATTAGTAATTTGGGTGCATTTATGCAGAATGTATGCTACTTCCTTACTTAAGGCATGTTTCCCCGTATTAGTTTTACCGTAATGATCACATTTTATGAGTTTGGTTACAGTTATATAAAATGTGTAAAGCTTATGTAGATCTTCTTCCAGACGCATCGCATTCAATTTCTTTTTCGATCGACATTTTGAACCAGCAACAGTGGTTCATCTTCAGGATGTGAAAGAATTATTGAAAGACTGGTCTTATTTTTTTTCAAATATATAGAGATGTGTGAGATGCTTAGCCGATAGATATTTGGATTAATTAAATTATTTTTAATTGTTCTATTTGTGTTATAAATTTAATTGTATTTTTGTGATATTTCAAAAATATTATGGGTTCTTTTTTAATAATTTTATTTGTATTAGGTATTTCATATTTTAATTCTATTTTTTTTAAATTTTTATTATATTATTTTTAATCAATTATTTATTCTAATTATTTTAATTAAATTAATTTATTAATTAAAATTAAAATACATTTACATATTTTTATTAATTGAAATTAAATATGTATATTTTTAATTAATTAATTTATTAATTAATAACATATACATATGTATTTATTAATTAAAATTAAATATGTTATGTATTTTAATTATTATTAATTAAAATCAAATACATTATATTATTTAATTAATTATTAATTTAACTATTATGATTACTTATATATTAATTATATTTTATTTTAATTATTTATATGGCTAATCTATTTTTCTTATACTATTTGTTTTTATTTTAATTTTTAATTTGTTTAGGATGAGTTGTCCTATTCTAATTGTGTTAATTATCCCTGATCCTATATGTGATTTAGTTATTCTATTTGATGAATTATTATTATTATTTTGTAAGGGTCCAAATATCTTCTTGTTTATGTTTTATTGAAAATGTTTTTACTTTGTATTTATCTTAATTTTATTAATTTTAATTATATGTCTTGATTATTTATTAAGGCTTACTACATTGTCCTAGGTTGTGGAGTTATTATGGTTAAGATATTTTCCATTGATGTTTATTTCCTATGATTTTTGTTAAATTATATTATGTTAATGAATATTTCTCAGTAATGTCATTCTAATAAAAAAACATAAGCCATTAGGTTTATAGATACAAGATTCTTTATGATGGTAATGTCGTGAAAAGAACATCTAAATTGTTAGCTAGACAAAAGCTTGATTCGCTCTGAAAAATGAATTTTTTGTTACTATTAACAATTTAGTTATTTATTTCTAGGATTGTAGATGTACATTATAAACCAATTCATTCATTTCCCAAAAATCCTATTGAACCAGTTAGAGAATCACAGTTTCGTAAACATGTAGAAATTTTGAATAATTTAACACATATTCAACAGAGATTATCCTGATCATGTACTATTGCGGAAAACATA
>APFE030068501.1:49942-62504 GCA_000404065.3 Pinus taeda
GAAAGCATCTCGCTAAAAACCCCAACTATCTGTATATTAATGATTGAGTCATGTAACATTACAAAGTACAATGCTTATCACAAGCAATCCAGTACCATCTCCACCTATTACACACAATACAGCTCAGATCTGAATCAATCACTGGCTCAGATCTCTTTCGCTACTTGCCTGCCTCTGCTGCTCAATACCTGCACAAGAACCGGTGATAATTCCAAGGCATCCACGTCTTTCCTTGGCTAAATCACGTGAGAACAAGCTACAATGTGGGCAAACTCATTGGCATACTCAATCCCCTGATTTGTGCAAGATCTGGTGCACAACTATAGTCACAACTGATAGCAATCTGATTCTCTAACACCTGTCCCTGCTGAACTGACATGCACTGACATGCAACTGAGTTAACTGATGTATTCATTAGTTGTATTATGAGTTAATAACTTGTGAATTAATTAATAACTAATTCACCCAACTCATCTCTAGTCTATTCGCCAGTTAGACTAAATACAACCAGTTTAACAAAGCTAAACTGAACACAACTCCATCAACTGCACCTCGAGTCCACTAAACTCAACTCACTTCAGTTCTAACTGAAGTCATGCATGCAAATATTCAACTAACCCATAAGAACCACGTATTTCCTTCATGCAATTGCATGTGCCACATCCGTAGCTCGAACTGAAGTGCTCCAAGAGAATAAGATTAAGTTTATAGTCCAAATATTATTGTGAGATAATAATATTTGAATTTTCTATTTTTGACAGCCAGTCTAAAAATAGACTTGATCACTCACACTGTGATCACTCACACTTTCATCAAAAATAGAAGTCCATCTATTTTTCCAACTTCATCAATCATCCATAAACAGCAACCTGCAATCCATAGACATGATCCATATGTCTAAAAATAGACATAGTCTAAAAATAGACTTGCGCCAAAAATAGCCTGCGGGCCCACTTAGTGAAGGTGACTCCTTTCCACTAAGCTCCATCATCTTGTTGCATTCTCAACAAGCATTTCTTGTTTCACACTTTTCAACAAAACATTCTCCTCCAGATGCAGTCTTTTCTGACTTTTGTCCTACTTAAATTGTTACAATAACTATGATATTTTCCAACTCTCCCCTCTCACCTATTCACCTTCAACAATCAAACTTTACCTCCTCCCTTATTCAATTATTTTCACTAGCCAAATTCAGTATTAGTATTTTTTTGGTGTTGTTTGTATGGGTTTCAATCCAACAAGACTACCCTTGAGGCTGATAATGCCCACCTAAACAACAAACAACATTGAAATGGTGTACAATCTTCTAGCTATAAAAGTGAAGAGTGATCTACCATACAAATCAATTGTGTTAAATTATTGGTGGTATAGAATGTTTTCCTGCTCTGCCAATCTGGCCAAATCCAAACCATACTTGCACTCGAACAGGTTACCACTCTTTTATACCTCCACCTTGATGCCTACTAGACACAGGTATCATATAATCATGTCATTACTCTAAGGAAATTAATCATACTTGTCTTGATTTTGAATTATATTCACTCCTTAGGAACTACACAACTTTTTTGAAATATGACTCATGCATCAAGAAAAATATATCTCATTATGAATGCTAGGCATGCATTAAAATATGTCACAATTATTTTGAAAAAACAATATTTATGCCTCTAAATATTTTGTATTTAATATGAGATTTAATCATGCAGCAAAGAGCGTTGTAATTTATGTTAAACATTATTCATGCATCAAGTAAGTTTTTCATTTGTTCTAGAATTTATAGTAAAGTTAAGATGTTGTAACAAGTTTAGATCTAGATTTGCAAGTTATAAACCATGGAAACAACACTAACAAAAATTCAAGACAATCTAGATGTTCATCATGATATTTTCACAAATATATGATTTATTTTTCTATCATCAAACTAAATATGCATGCAATTTCATAAAAACTCTAGGTACTCATTACCGATAGGTCTCATACTCATTTCATATTTCACTATCTAACTAAAAAATTCAACTTAGAATTAGATTTTTCTTCTGCAGAACAGAAAGAAGTAATTTCCTCAATAATAACCTCTAACAAGTAAACAATCTAGAAATTGTGACCTTGACCACTTTGAACTTCCCAACCATGGACCAACCTCTGACCCCTTCCGAGCTCAGATGGCTTTCCAGTCTCAGGAACCTCCACTGAGTCTGCATAATGTCATTTTTAACATTATTCTTTCAATAGATTTTTCCTTGGCAGCGTCTTCCAGGCATCTGTTGCCCCTTTATCCTAGGATTTTCTTTTGTTTTTCCTAAAAATCCTGCTTTTATCCCCCTTCAACGTTTTTCTCGGTATATATATATATATATATATTTATATTATATATATATATATTATATATATATATATATATATATAATATATATATATATATATATATATATATATATATATATATATATATCTGTTTGTTTAGGAATTTTCTTTTTTTAATTCAAATCTAATTTGCTTTAGATTTAGGAAAGCATCTTTTACTCGAGTGTGTCTAGCTTCACAATTTCCAGATATATTCAAAAAATTATTTATTTATTTAATTATATCATTGTCTTTTATCATTAGTTTATCACCATTGTCCAACATACTAATAATAATCACACATAAAAAAAATAGTTGTTTTTACAATAACAGGGGCCTTACACCGCCCCACCTAAAAATAACACCATCATCAGTGTTTATCAGCTTTTAATCTTTATTGGAACAATGTTCGGTATGCTTCCTTCATAACATTTTCTCGTTACCAGGTTTCCTCCTCAGGCGTAAAGTGCCTCCACTGCCCCTTAACCTGAGTGGCGAATCGATTCTGAAGCACGGTTTCCTTCCGCTCTAAAATGTGGAGTGGCTTGGGAAAAAAATCTCCTTCGAGTTCCACCTATAACATATTCCAATCAATTACATCAGAGATGTCATGAACATACTTTTTCAGTAAGGACACATGCAATACATTATGAACTTTAACATAACCAAGTAGAGCCAACTAATATGCTATTGGCCCCACTCGGTCTAAAATTTCAAACGACCCACAAAATCGTGGTGCTAATTTAGCACAAATTCCTGTTCTAAGAGTACTTTTCCAAGGCTTAATCCTCAGATATACATGCTTCCAAACTCTAAGCTCTTTTTGCATCCTCATTTTGTCTACATAGATCTTTTGTCAATCTTGAGTTGTTTTAATATTTTGTTAGATTTTCTTTATTTTTTGTTCCATTTCCTGCAAAATATCTGGCCCAAGAATTAATTGATCCTCTGGTTCACTCCAATTGAGTGGGGTGTGACATTTCTTGCCAACAGGGCTTCAAAGGGGCTCATTTTACTAGACACTTTATAGTTTTTGTTGTAGGAAAACTCATCTAGATGTATAAATTCTCCCCACTTAGTGGTCCTGTCCAGTACATACATCTAAAGAAAATCCTCCAGAATCTGATTCGTCCATTTCATTTGTCCATCTATATGAGGGTGGTATGTCATATTGAAGTTCACATTGGTCCTCAATCCCCCAAACAAGGCCTCCCAAAAGTTTGATGTAAACTTTGCATCACTATCCGAAACTATTACCTTTGGTATGCCATGAAGTCTGAAAATATTTTTCATAAAAATATTAGCTATTTGTGCAGTTCTAAAGGTTGACTACACGGGTATAAAGTGAGATGCTTTAGTCAAGGTGTCTACCACTACCATAATACAATCATGCTAATATTTGGTTATTGGAAACCCAGTTATAAAGTCCATGGAAATCACCTCCTGCTTCCATTCTGGAATGGGTAGCAGATTCATTAATCCCGCTAGATGTTGGTTGTCCACTTTCACATGCCAACACTCCAAGAATTTTTCTAAATAGTTTACTACCTCCTTCTTCATACCCATCCAAAAAAATTGTTTTCTTAGGGTTGTTATCATTTTTTGGTATCCGAGGTGAACAACATATGGTCTCGTATGGTGTTCATCCAGAATCATTTGTTTCAGTTCTACCATATGGGGAATATATAACTGGTCTCGATAAGTAATTAACCCTTTCGGGTTCAATGCATACATATTCATCTCTTTTTTTTACATTTTCCACTACATTTCTTGATACTAAGGATCTTGTTGCACTGTTAGTTTCACCTTTTCTTCAAAATGTGTTT
The DNA here is from genome assembly GCA_000404065.3 of Pinus taeda. Taxonomy (NCBI): domain Eukaryota; kingdom Viridiplantae; phylum Streptophyta; class Pinopsida; order Pinales; family Pinaceae; genus Pinus; species Pinus taeda. The sequence goes on from APFE030068501.1 coordinate 54,112, forward strand.
TGGCACTTCTCCCTGCATTTCCTACTAAAAAATTAGAATGCCTACTTAAAGCATCAACAATCTTGTTTTATTTTCCCTTAATATGCTTTATTTCAAATTCAAAATCACTAAGGAGGGCTAACCATCTCACCTGTCTAGCATTTAAATAAGGCTAACTAAAAAAATTCTTTAACCTCATATGGTCAATTACCAACACAAACTTCTTCTCTAGTAAATAATTCCTCCACATTTTTAAGGCATGAGTTACAAAAACTAAATCCAAATCATATACAACATAATTTTGTTCATTTTTCTTCAGTTTTCATGACTCATACTATGAAAAAATTATCTTGTAGTAGCACACCCCCCAATCCTTCTAAACATTCATCTGTGCACACCATAACCTCCCTATTTGGATATGCTATCCTTAAAATAATAGTTGTATTCAACATTTTCTTTAGTTTGTTGAAACTCTCTTGAAATTTATTAGTCCATTCAAACTTTGCTCCCTTTTCTGTAGTGAGGCAATGGGGTAAGCTAGCTTTGAAAACCCTTCCAAAAATATTTGGTAATACCCAACAATCCCCATAAAGGAGAGGACCACTGATACATCTGTCAGTGTTGGCAAATTCTTAATGGATTTAACCTTTTCAGGGTCCAATGCCAATCCTTCTTTGGAGATGATATGCCCCAAATACTAAATTTTTGGTTTGTAAAACTCACACTTACTACTCTTCATATAAATTTGATGCTCCCTTAAGGTTTTCAATACCAACCTGAGATGCTCTTTGTGTTCTTCTTCATTTTTAGAATATACTAAAATGTCATCAATGAAAACTAATGCAAATCGGTCAAAATACTTGTGAAGCATGTTGTTCATTAGACACGTAAAATTTACAGGTTCATTGGTGAGGCCAAAAGGCAACACCAAAAATTCATAATGAACATAATGAGTTCTGAAAAATATTTTATGGATATCTTCGTCTTTTATGCATAACTGATGATAACTAGTTTTCAAAACAATCTTTGACAAAACGGTTTCCCCCCTCACTTGATCAAATAGATCATCAATCCAAGGTAGGGGGTATCTGTTTTTAATGGTTAATTTATTCAATTGACAGTAATCAATGCACATTCGGAAAGTGCCATGTTTCTTTTTAACAAATAGTATAGGTGCCCCCCATGGTGAAAGACTTGGTCTGATATAACCCTTATGTAATAGTTCTTGTAATTTCATCTTCAACTCTAGTAGTTCCGGTGTATTCATCCAATAGGGAGCTCTAGACACACGGATATTGCCCGATACTAAATCAATGGTGAAATATATGTCCTGATGTGGTATTCCTAATATGTCTTCCAGAAATTATCTAATGACTGGTAGGGTATCCAAACCTCCTATTTCAATTATCTGATCACTAGTTTCCATCTGTACTAGGTAAAATTGACATCCTTTTTGGGCACTTCTCTTCAACTACAAAGTGGAAATTTGTCGAATTGGTACTAGTTTTCATTTTCCCCTAATTACACTAGTGTGTCCACTATGATTAACATAGGTAACTATTTTTTCTAGATAGTTTATAACAACTTCTTGATTTTATAGCCAATCCATGCCTATTAACAAGTCATAAGATCCTAAAGTAAGGATATTTAGATCTACCTCATTGGAATACCCATTTAAATTTAGTAGACATTGTTTTACGTGACAGGTTACCTTCCTTTTGGTCTCGGTTGCTAACTATACCACCCATGTTGTTATAAATTTTTTTTGTTTCTAATTTACACTTTTCCACAATTTGGGGGATGATATAACTCAAGCTAGCCCCAAAATCAATTAAAACAGACACATGGTTTAGTATAGTACCTTCAATCTCCAACATAGTAGACTGGTGCTCAGCTTGTCTGTCCTCCAGTGTTGCATTAATTCTAGGAATATTTTGAGCCACATCATTCATTGTAGTTGCCTCATGGAAATCTTGAATATTATGTACAGACTTGGGATTATGCAGGCAGTCCCTCAACAAGTGTATCTCTCCACAACCCCAACATTTTAACGGTTCCCTTTCCTTTGCATTGTCGTTTTTTCTACCTTTCAATTTTGTTGTTTTTGAACCCGTATATGACTACGTGGGTGGGGGTGCATTTCCTTTGGTAACTTTCTTCTTTTGATGATCCCTACCAAAATTTTTGTGATAGTAAAGTTTTTGTCTTTTCATACCGCTTCCCACCTTGGTGTTTTCTTTTCTTCTCCATACTTTACCACTTTCACTTTTAATTCATAATTATTGATAACATATTCTAGCCTTCCTCACCACATCATCGATGGTTTTCAGGTTATCAAACTCAATTCTCTCCTTGTATGAGGTTGGTAAATATTTTAGGAAATGTTGTATTTTATCTTTCTCCTCCTTAAGGTATGGCACATACCTTATCAAGTTCATGAACTTAGCCATGAAATCATCCATGGATAGTTCCCCCAGCCTTAATTCATGGAATTCATTAGCTCGGTCATCATAGTAGTGTTCACTAAGATATCGTGACTTGAATTGCCTGTGGAACTCTTACCAAGAAACTCTTTTTCTCTAACAACTGCACACTTTTCACCTCCTTCCACCATAAAGTAGCCTTTCCCTACAACTAATAAATAGTCAGCCGTGCCTTTAAATTGGTCTCATATTCATATACTTGAAAGTACTTAATTATGTTCAGAAACCATGCTTCTGATTCCTCCTCCCTTTCCCCATCAAAGGTAGGGGGTTTGATATTTCTAAACACTCCTTGTAATTCCATTTACTTCTTCCCCTTATGTACATTTTAGGTACCATGATCCGACTCCTCTCCACTTTCATATTTTTCTGATTCTGTCCCAATCATTTTCCTTTTTAGCCCCTCTGTCGCTGCCCTTTTGTGGTTGGATTTCTCGGTCCATCCTCTAATCAATTTCTCTTTCTCTTCACTTACTTTTAGAAGCTTCTCATTTTTGTTCCTTAGTTACGCTATTTCTTGCTGCAGGTTCCTTACCATATCCACAAGATGGGAAGGTAAAGTAGTGCTACCTTCCCCCAACTCCATAGACAAAATCTTGCTTGTCAGTAATAGATGGAGGAGATTCTTCCATCCTTACACCGTGTTCTATTTCAACTCATCTTCCTCTCTGGAATAGACCAACAAATATCAAATTTTTCATTTTATACTAGTCCTTGTGCATTCAATAACAAGTGGTGGTGCCTCTCGTAAGCCTAGTACTATAACTTGGGCTCTGATACCATTTGTCACATGCCAATCGGTAACACCTTTTCTTCATGCTATGATTTTTTTTTCTTCGCTATATCTTAATGGGTTGAATGGAATTATTTATCAAATCCTTTGATTAACCTCTTTCTACCTGATGTAACCTTCTTCATTGTCCTTATTTGTATAACCATATTTCATACCCCTTTGTATTTATTATGGTTGAATAAGCATGGTAAGCTTGATGTATTGTTTAATATGGCTACCCATATCATTCATCACCGCTTGATACCTTGATATAATGTGCCACCTCCTATGTGCATTAAATTACACCTAGGCTCCTATGCTAACACTGCTTAAGATGTGTACTACCCTAGCCCTAAATTCCTACGCTACTACTCATTAAGGTTAAGGCTGATGTGTATGATTGCGCTCTGCTCGTGGTAGGTGCTAGGGTACATAGTTTGTAGTGTCATGATTATGGCTGCAAAATAACCCTCTCCACCATCCTTTCACTCTGCCCCACATGTCTCGGACCACGTGAATCCTTATGCCACTCATCCTGGGTCACATGGGCTACTACCACCAGCCTAGCTCCTCACTTTACCGAGGTGATTCGACATTTATGGTCACAATATTCGGCCAAACATCAACGGTGGCGTTTTACTTGGCCAACCCTAACTTCTCATCCCAATAGTCATTCACTCATTGTCAACAGTGTTCCTCTGCGGAGAGGGGACAATTTGGCTGTTTGGCCTAATGTTCGACATAATTGCTCTGCCCCCATTATGAATCCTTTCTTGGGCGTGGTATGGTCTCACCTTAGGAGTACTAGAGTCATTGGACTATGCCACCATCTCTAACTATGCATAGTAACCACACTTGGAGCAGCAATATTGCATCATCTAATCTTGTATTGTATTTCTGAATTAATAATTCATCTTCCTTGTGTTCAACTCAACCCTCTAATTGGTTTTTCCTTCCTGGGAATTTTGTGTGCAGGTCTAGTTTAAAGCCGGCCACGGCGACCCCTGCTAAGGAGGCACCCTTTACCACCTCGCAAATTCGATAAGCATATTTTTCCCTCAGTGTAGGGCTTAACCAGTGCTTTCCCCAAATTCCTGTTGAGTTTTCTAATGTTTTGCTAAGTTACATGGTTTTTTTTCTTTTTCTGATTCAGAGGCTAGACTTGCACAAAGTTTTAGTCTAACGGTCATTACAAAGGTAATACTATTTAAATATGGTTCCTTTCTCATTTTCCTATGTACCTTATTCACTGTGAGGAGGTTGAAATCACTAATGTCTATTTTTGTTGGGGTTTTGGCACAGGTAATGCCATTGTTTCCCCCATTTTTGGTTCTTGTGTATCGTGGACATGCACAAGGGCTCTCTGATAAAGCATTCATCTCTTTCCAGGTTTGTTAATGCATGCTCACCTCTTCTTCGACCAACTCACTTCAACCTAGGAAGAGCCCTTAATATTATTAGAGGAACATGTACTTGTTTATTCTACAATCCTTATGGAAAGAATCAAGTATCCCTAGACTCAATTCACTATTTTTTAATGGCAATGACTTTCCACTCAGGCACCGACCATAGTTCCTCATCTAGGGTTTGAAATCCTAGTTGGTTATATTTTTTTTCCCTAATGGAAATATTTGTAACAACCCCTCTAAGCATGGCAATATTTTAATTTTTCCTTCTAAGTGATAAATACTGTATGTGAATTTTGGATGGAAATCTCCCTAGTGTCATTTAAAACTGAATATTTTTTCCTGTTCATCATCTCGCTTTTTTTTTATGCATATACTGATTTGGTACGAATTTTATCTCTTTATTGCATCTAATAGCAGGGTTATCCACTACTAGATTTTGTTTCTATCTTACATTCTCCTCATCCTCAGAGTTTTATTTAGGCATTTATGGTGTGTCATGATGTTATGTACAAACACTTTACTTAATGTATGCATAAAATTCATGTATTGTTGTGCTAGAGAGTTAGCTGGTATTCTGTTGATGTATCATGATGCTTAGAATTATATGCCTACACTTTTCTTTATAGTTGGTTCTTCAATTTTTCTTATCATACTAAATGTCTTGTATCCTTTTACTCACAACATGTTTCTCTAGAAATGGTTCTATTGTCTTGTAGGCATATTAGTAATTTGGGTACATTTATACAAAATGTATACTACTTCCTTACTTAAGGTATGTTTCCCTAGTAACATTTTTACCGTAATGATGTCATATTATGAGTTTGGTTATAGTTATATGGCATGTATAAATCTATTGTACTTAATGCATATTTCTTAGTTATGCCATACTGATAAAAAACATAAGACATTAGGGTTGATAGATACAAGATTCTTTGTAATGGTGATGTTGAACATTTGAATTGTTAGCTGGCAAAAAGCTTGATTCGCTCTGTAAAATGAATTTTTTGTTACTAATAAGAATTTAGTTGTTTATTTCTAAGATTCCAGACATACTTTATAAACCAATTCATTGATTTCCCAAAAATTGTATTGGGCCTGTTAGAGAATCATGGTTTCATAAACATTCTCCTCTAGTTGCAATTTTTCTTACTTCTGGTCTACTTAAATTGTTACAGTAACTATGCTATTTTCTAACTCTCCCCTCTTACATATTCATCTTCAACAATCAAACTTTACCTCCTCCATTATTCAATTCTTTTGAATATCCAGACTCAGTATGAGTATTTTTTGTTGTTTTCTGTATGGATTTCAATCTAGCAAGACTACTCTTGAGGGCAAGAATGCCCACCTCAGCAACAAACTACATTGAAATGGTGTACAAGCTTCTTGCTATAAAGGTGAAGAGTGCTCCACCATACAAATCAACTATGCTAAATTATTGGTGGTATAGAATGTTTTCATGCTCTACTAATTCGACCAACTCCACTCCATACTCAAACTCGGACAAGTTACCACTCTTTTATACCTCTGCCTTTATGCCTACTAGTCACGAGTATCATATAATGCTGCCATTACTCTATGGGAATTAATCATACTTGTCCTAATTTTGAACTATATTCACTTGTCAGGAACTACACAACTTTTATGAAATATGAGTCATGCATCAAGAAAGTTGTGTCTCATTTTGAATCTTAGGCATGCATTAAAAGATGTCATAGTTATTTTGAAAAAATAGTATTTATGCCACTAAAAATTTTGTATTTAATATGAGAGTTAATCATGTAACAAAGAGTGTTGTAATTTCTATTAAACAATATTCATGCATCAATTAAGTTATGCATATGTTCTACAATTTACAGTTAATTTAGATAATGTAATCAATTTAGATCCAGATTTGCAAGTTATAAACAATGGCAACGGCACTAACAAAATTCCAAGACACTTTAGATGTTCATAATGATATTTGCGCAGAGATATGATTTCTTTTTCTATCATCAAACTAACTACACATGCAAATAAAACTAGGTGCTCATTACTGGTAGGTCTCATACTGCTTTCAAACTTCACTATCTAACTAAAACATTCAACTTAGAATCATATTTTTCTTTTTCATAATAGAAAGAAGTAATTTAGTCAATAGTAACCTCTAACCAGTAAAAGATCTGGAAATTACGACCTTGACCACACAAAACCTCCCAACCATGGACCAATCATTGATCCCCCTCTGAGCTCAGATGGCTTGCCAATCTCAGTAACCTCTACTAAGTCTGCATAATGTCCTTTTTAACATTATTCTTTCCACATATTTTTCCTTGGCAATGTCCTTCCTTCCACGGATCTGTTACACCTTTAGCCTAGGCTTTTCTTTATTTTTTCCTAAAAAGCATTCTCTTATCCCCCCAAAACACTTTTCTCAATATTTATACCCAACCGAGTTAAATATATATATAATATATATATTATATATATATAATATTATTATATATATATATATATATATATATATTATATATATTTTTTTAAGGAATTTTCTTTTTTTATTCAAATGTAATTTGCTTCAGATTTAGCCAAGCATGTTTTACTCTAGTGTGTCAAGCTTCACAACTTCGAGATATATTCAAAAATAATTATTTATTTAATTACATCATTGTCTTTGATGATTAGTTTATCACCATTGTCCAACATACTAATAATAATCACACGTAAAAAAATAGTTGGTTTTATAATAACAGGGGCCTTACAAAGATGGAATGCGAGAGAATGCACAACAAGCATGCGGGAGAGGGTCGTGATCCCCAATGTTGCAATAAATTTTAAGAAAAGGCCTAATATCCTACTGATAACTACCATGCAGTGGTTGCCCATAATATCCAATGTTAAATCCATAATTTTGAGTCTCAAGCTATCTAAGAAAGACATATCTTCAAGAATTCTCAGATCCTCTATGATGAAGCCACTTGGATTCTTTACTTGGGGCACACATGGGGACAAAGGAAGCACTATTATGGAGCACTGGCCTTATATTGGAAGATGAAGACTCTATTAGGTAGAATATTAATGGAAAAACATGTTGATAGGTACAAGATATTTGCAATTTTAGAGGATGTTAGAAGATACAGACACAATCAAAACTATCATTTAGGTAGGTTTGAGGAGAGGGTTTCTCACGTATAGTTCCATTTCTAGTGAAAACTAGACTCACATGTTCATCCAAGATTAAATGATACAGACATAGTCCTAGTCACTTCGTTAGACACTTGAGTATGCATGCTTATATTCAATTTTTGTTTTTGCAGTTCCCTAATAGATAGTCTTGTTATATTTGCAATACTAGAATTTTGGACTAATTACTCTATAGGCAGGTTGTCAAACATATTTGGTTTCCTATTGGGAAAATTGAAACCACCTACCAAGTGACATATATGCTAATGATGCCCGATTGATGTACATGTTTTGCTTGAATTTTTAATATCATACAAATTAAACATAGGAAAAAATAATAATTAAAATAAAATTGAGGTAAAATAATCAATTTAGAATTGTTTATCTTAAGAAGCACTCAGATGGATCAAATCCCTTGATAAATTTATTCCCTCTTAAGCTCAATAAATTCAAAATTAAGATGAATCTAAACTAATATATACACAGTTGATTTGTCATAATTTTTGAAAAATATAAATCAATCAAAATCAATTTCTGATTAAGTACGTCCATATTAATTTATTTGAAAGCTATATATTTTTTCACACA